>PVIY010029782.1:0-31680 GCA_004026745.1 Myrmecophaga tridactyla | reverse complement strand
CCATCTTCCTCACAATGCTAAGTTCCATGACAGCAGGAAGCTTGTTCACTGTAGTCTCATAGCCTGGACCACAATAGGTAGTCAGAAAATATTTATTGCATGATTTAATCTGCAAAACACCCAGCAAAGTTGGTGAATGTGTATGCATATGTGCTGGTTTGAAAGGAAGTATGCCCCCTAAGAAAAGCCATGTTTTAATATAAATCCCATTTCATAAAGGTAGAATAATCTCTATTCAGTGCTGTGTGTTTGAAACTGTAATGAGATCATCTCCCTGGATGATGTGATTTAGTTAAGAATGGTTGTTAAACTGGATTAGGGGATGACATGTCTCCACCCATTTGAGTGGGTCTTGATTAGTTTCTGAAGTCCTATAAAAGAGGAAACATTTTGGAGAATGAGAGATTCACAGAGAGCAGAGAATGCTGCAGCACCACGAAGCAGAGAGTCCACCAGCCAGCGACCTTTGGAGATGAAGAAGGAAAACGCCTCCCCGGGAGCTTCATGAAACCAGAAGCCAGGAGAGGAAGCTAGCAGATGATGCCGTATTCGCCATGTGCCCTTCCAGCCGAGAGAGAAGCCCTGACTGTGCTCACCATGTGCCTTCTCACTTGAGAGAGAAACCCTGAACTTCATCGGCTCTCTTGAACCCACAAGGTATCTTTCCCTGGATGCCTTTGATTGGACATTTCTATAGACTTGTTTTAATTGGGGCATTTTCTCAGCCTTAGAACTGTAAACTAGCAACTCATTAAATTCCCCTTGTTAAAAGCCATTCCATTTCTGGTATATTGCATTCCGGCAGCTAGCAAACTAGAACAGCATATAATTTTTATTTTTAAAATAAGGAAACTGAAACTGATAAGGTCAAGGTCATATAGCTGGTAGATCCTGAGTACTTCACAATTTTAAAAGCACACTTGTTTTAAAGAATGTTTAAATACATCTTCTTTTTCTCTTTTGTCTTCATTATCAATGCAGTAAAATACTCTTCTTATTTTTATCTGATACCTCATTTTCTTCTCCATTAGTTGGAACTCAGTAGACCTTAATATACCTTCAAAATTCACTTTTGCTTTCAGACTTATAAATGTTGAAGAATCACAATAATCCTGAAATATATCATTACATTATAAATAATTGTTTGGCCTGTTGACTATGGCTCTGGGAATGTAAACTGATCCAAAATTGATATACTGAAGTTAATTCATCAAATTTTTCAGCCATGCCGTATAGTTCCTACTAACAATGTGAGTTTTGGTGAGGGTCTTGGGCTGTGCTGAATCGGTTTGGCCTCTGGAGAGACTGTGTGTAACTAAGGGCAGTCATGTGGGTGCTCTATGACTATGTGACTGATCTCCAATCAAAAGCCAGAATACCAAGACTAGGATGAGCTTCCCTGGTTGACAATACTCCATATGTTTTGTTGCAGTGTTCCTAGGAGAATTAAGTGCTGCCTGTACAACTCCACTGTGTGGACAACTGGAGACTCTGACTGTGAAGGTTAGGTTCATGTGTCAACTTAGACAGGTAACGGTATGCAGTTGTGTGGCTTATTCTTCATTTAAGTATTTAAATGAAAACTAGAAGGGATGTCTTCTGCAATAAGAGAATCCAACCAGCTGCACTTAATCCCATCAATTGAAGACCTGTAAGGGAGAAGAGAGAATTTTCACCTCTTCAACCAGCCAGCTTGTCCTGGAGAGTTCATTGACGACCTTCATTGGAGTTGCCAGCTAGTGGCCTGTAGAGACCCACTCTCAGTTCTCAATGTGGCACCATTCCCCAAGGTGATCAGATTCTTAGATTATGGAAATAATCTAATCAAAAGCTTACACCCACAACTGAGAGTGTCACATCCACACTGAGATAATCTAATTAAAAGGGTTTCCACCCTAAAATATTGAATCAGGATTAAAGGACATGGCTTTTCTGGGGTACACATTACTTTCAAACTAGCACAACAATAGTGTTTTATTATTTTTGAATTATTCATTCAAGACAGTCCTTAATGTTCCTTTTACCATTATTTCACCTGAATAACTATACCAGCATATGGGGGATACCATGGGCTTGGCCTCTGTGTCCTTTCCTTTCCACACCGTTCTCCACATATACACTGGATCAAGTAAAGTCTTGTTAAGGAATGGCAAGGGATGACATAAATTCAAATCTGTGTTTCCTGAAACCCCTGATATTAGGACAAAAATCTCTAAATATCTAGGTCAGGCCGGCTTATTCTTCATTTAAGGATTTAAATGAAAACTAGAATACATATTCAGTCTCAAATTTATCATTGGTTGTACTCTCCTAAGTCAGTTGTTTGCAACTGAAAATCTGTTTTCCATGGAAGCCATATCAAATAATAGTAAAAAAAAAATTATGTTAATACTGTATTTGACATATGATCTTGCATCATTGCCTTTATACTTGAAATTAGTTTTCATATGCAAACTGTGTCCCCTGCTGTAGCCTTATTTTCCTTTATCCCCCTACTTCAATCTTTGGGGACATCATAGGAAACACTCTCCAATTTTAACTCACTAGAGGTACCTCTCATGGCTGTAGCAAGGCAGGAGGTAGGTGTGTTGAGAGTTCCAGGGGATTGTGAGAAGGAACACATATTTGTTAGAATGCCTTCATTGTCTTTAATTTAGGCATATCTCTGAGATATTGAAAGGTAAGTTCCAGACCACCCCAATAAAGCAAACATTGCAAATAAAATAAGTCACAAATTTTTGGTTTCTCAGTGCATATAAATTTATGTTTATACTATACTGTTGTCTATTAAGTGTGCAGTGGCATTATGTCTTAAAAAACAATGTACACACCTTAAATAAATGTGACTCAGAGACACAACATGAGCACATGCTGTAGGAAAAATGATGCTGATCGATTCATTTGATGCAGAATTGTCACACACCTTCAATATAGTGAAAGTTTATAGCAATATAGCAATAAAATGAGGTATGCCTTTAAGGAATTTTATTATCTCATATAACAGAAAGTCCAGGGTAAGGTTATCCCAGTGGTTCAATTATGTAGACAAGTGTGCAGACTCCTTCTATTTTTATGTTCTGCTGTTCCAGGTATGGATTTTATTTTCAAGCTGGTAGCAAGACGGGAAAAATTTCTCAGAATTCACACAGTAAACTTCCCCCCATGTCTCATTGGTCAGAATTTGGTCATTAGTCCATTTCTGAATCCATCAGTAGCAAAAAGGATCATAAACCATGATTTATAATTTTACAATGATTTATAATCTGAGAAATAATGGATGTTGGATAATATCTTAGTTTCTTGCCTGCTGTGACAAATACCACACAATAGGTTGGCTTGACAAGTTATTGTTTCACAGATTTGAAGGCCAGAAAGCTTCCTTCCTCCCAAAGTTGGTAGCCATCTGGGTTAGCAATTCTTGGGATACCTTGGCTTTTCCCTTACATGGGGATGTCCTTTTCTTTCTCTTCTGGGTTCCAGATGACTGCTGATTTACAGCTTCCAGTGTCTTCTCCCTGTGGCTTATTCTCTTCTATAGGGTCTCCAGTAATAAAGACTAAGACCCATCCTGATTAAGATGGCCACAGCTTAACTAAAAATATTTTCCTATTTACAATGGGTTCACACCCACACTTATGGGAATAAGATTAAGAGCATGAATTTTTGGGGGGTTACATGATTCTATCTACCACAGACTTTCCTCTGGAATCCCAAACGACATGTTCTTTTCCCATGCAAAATACATTTTATTGTATCACAATATCCCAAAAATCTTACGTCATTTCAGTAACAATGCTAGTACAAAGTTTCATCAAAATCATTTAAGGGCGTGCACCATCCTGGGGCAAAATTCTTCTCAGCTTTGAACCTGTAAAATCTAGGAAACAAGTTGTCTCTTTCCAAAATACAATGGTGGGGCAGGTATAGGATAGATAATCACATTCCAGAAGGGAGAATTACAAAGAAAACAGGGTCACAATTTTCCAGCAAGTAGGAATCTCAGTAGGGCAAATTCCATTAAATTTAAAGGTCTGAGAGTCATCTTTGAATCCATGCATTATCCTCCAGATCTGCTAAGGCAATAACCCCACCTTTTCCAAGCAGTTGTACAATGGTCACACTCTTCCTAAACACATGGACATAAACCCCATGCTTCCAAGATTTGGGGTGGCAGCCAAATTCTTCCCAAACATTGAGGTAGGACTTCTGCCCCCGAAAGCATGGGCAGAAGGTCTGCACCCTCCAAGTGCTGAGGTAAACTACCCTTTCCATACACACCCTCTTTTTTATCCCAAGGAGATTTTATGGTCCAGACCTCTACTCCCATGGTTGTGCCCTTAAAATCATTCTCCCTTCAGTTCATCCCTGTTGGCCCCATTCAGTCCATGATGGCAGTGTTTCTGCTCATACAAATTTTGCAAATCCTTGTCAGGTTTGTCTACAGTTTAAGGGGGTCCAAACCATCAGACAAAAGAACTTTCAATAGCTCCTTCCTGGATAACTGCATTTCCAATTCTGAGATCCTTTGAAATGGCTGAGCAGATCAATATTCAGCCATACCTTCTTTAGCAAAGGGTTGTTCAATTAAACCCTCACACAGAACACTGTTTTCTGGGGATCTACTTTCTGGAAACTTAGGTATTGGCCACAATAAAGCCACTTTTGGCCCTAGACTCAGAGAATACTATCTGGAGGCTGAGAATTTTCCAAATCATCAATTTGTGGTTCTTTGTGCTTAAAGTTCAATTTCAATTTATCTCTCTCCTCTCATTTCACTATAAGCAGCAAGGAGGAACCAAACAATGACTTCCCTAATTAGTTTGGAAATCTCCCCAGCTAAATATCCAAGTTCATTGCCTACAAATTCTGACTTCCAGCTGACATCAGGACATACTTTTGCCAAATTCTCTGCCACTTTATAACAAGGATCATTTTTCTTCCAGTAACATATGTCATTTCCTTTTAAGGTCAAATAGAAGTACATTTAACCTTCACATTTCTATCAACTATTTCTTCAAAGAAATCTAGGCCTTTTCTACTAAGCAACTCAAAATCTTTCCAGCCTCCTCCCATTACCCAATTCCAAAGATGATTCTACATTTATAGGTCTTATATCCCACTTTCCAATACCAAAATCTGTATTAGAGTTTCTCCAGAGAAATGGAACCTACAAGATATATGCAAATATTAAGTGATTTATTAATGAACTTGGCTCATGTGACCATGATCCATAAATCTGGATTCACCAGGAGAAGTTGCAAGTTGGAAATTTCAATGAAGTGTGAAGTTGAATTCTGCAAGGTAAGTGGGCTGGCTGAAGTAGAGATGGGAATTCTTTCTGAGTGCTGAAATCTTTGGTTCTCACTTTAAGGCCTCAACTGATTGGATGAGGAGACTTTTGTCATTTCCAATGGCAACCTTCATTGTTGATTGTAGATGTAATCAGCCTTAGATACAATCAACTGATAATTATTTAAATTCATCTACAAAAATACTTTACAGTAACAATCAAGCCAGTGATTGCTTGACCAAACAACCAGACACCATAATTTAGTCAAATTGACACATAAAATTAACCATCACAGGGTGTCAATTCCAATGTCCATTTTAAAGCAGTTGCTTGTAAATCCCCCTGATGACAGTTTTCAATCTGTGACTCCCTCTAAACACCCAGGATTAGCCTAGTTGCTTTCCTCTTTCAGTGGCATTGCATCTTCCTCTTGCTTACTTCTGCCCAGAAAAGACAGAATAAAGTCTAAAAACTTTTTTCTGCCACCTGATCCTCAAACACTTTGAGAATTTTCCATTTTAACTTTTTTTATTTTAAAGTTTAAGGCTGATACTGTAGCAGGCAGGCCTCGCCTTCTTTCTGGTTCAGCTGTGCTCTCTGTGAAAAATCCCCAACCCCCCTCTCCTGACCTTCAGGAAGGGGTAAAACTACAGGCAAGTGAGATAAGACACATTCCTGGGATAGAAACCCCATCCCCTAGCCTTCAGGAACTGGTGAAGATGCACGCAGGCAAGATAAAACATTCCTGGGGTAGGGGCCCCTCAACAGTTCAGCTTTAGGCTATTCTCAACTTAAACCAGCCAACTGCTTACCTTGTCTTTAACATGTCATACAGTCTATAAAAGCTAGGGTTGTCTTTTGTTCAGGGCTCAGACTTTCAGAGGCTGCTCAGCTGAGTCCTATAGCCATAGAAAATAAAACCTGCTTCCCGAAACTATGGATCCTTAGTCTCAGCCTGTTCTAACTTCACGGCTGTTCCTGGAGGTGGTTTTCATGCTACATTTCCAATGAAAAACATCTTTAAGTAGATTGAGTAGGGGAATTCTGAGAGTTAATCTTTGGGTAAAGAAAGGACTCTGAGAATATTAATTTGCATTTAGAAGAAAGTCAGACCTAAGGATTATCTTGGGCATTGCAGAACTGAGCAACTAGTGGTTAGGAAATGTAGGGACTTGGTTAGAAGCATATGTGGAGATGAAAGTGTTGATCACACATCCTTTCATCCCTCTCCTTACCTACTATTCTCACTGGTTCCTAAACAAAAACCCTGCCCTGGGACCATTTTCACTAATGTTGAAGTAAAAGGGATAAGCAGGGAATTCTTCTGCAAGAGAAGTTGAAAGGAAGGAATTATTGGGATAGAAATCAGAGCCTGATGTAGGAGAAACCAAGTATCTTTTCCAGGCTGTATTGAGGTCATTGCAGAAAAAATTTCAGAATTACTTATCTCCTTTTTAAGACTGAAGATGTACATACTGACTCATTTTAAAGCCATTTATCTTGATTTTTTTCCATTCACATCTAGAAACTATCCAAATTAGTTCCTGAAATCCATGCCCATGCTCCCAACACAAAACAATGTGATCACAGATACTTGCAAATTCAAACCTGCTGTAAAGATATCCATTCACACCCTATTAAATATACAAAGTACATATTTTATTGCCATAAATGTTCAGAAGAGAACAAAGCCGTTTAGTCTGTCTTGATTTAAAAAAATCTGAAAATTAATCTTTAACCAATTTCTGGAAACTGTGGGAAAGTCCTCACATATTCACAAGTTCAGGAGTTATTGAAATTTTCAATTAAAAAGGAAGAAATTTTCTAAATGTAATGATATCTGATCTTGATGGGGGAACCAAATCTTAGATGTTAACGCTTTTAATGTAAAATACTATCAATTTTTGAGCAGCTGCCTCTTTAAGGGAAAGAGGAAAAACTGGGTTCATACTGACTCCTTTCCTAGAATCAAATGTGTGGCCTATGTACAACTAGTTATAAGGAGTGTAATTAAATAGAATCAGAACTGAACCAAGTGTTACCAGCCAAAGCCAATGAGTTTACTTCCTGATGCACTCAATGACCAATTCCTGAGACACTGGGGTTTCAAAGAGAGAAAGCGTTCATTGCTAGGTGTGAAGCAGGAGATCAGATGGTCTATCAGCCCAAAAATCTGTCTTCCTGAATTGCAGTAATTCTGATAATTTTATAGTGTCAAAAGATGGGCAGATTTTAGGATAATGAGCACAATGGTTCCAGATGATATAATTAGAGGTGATCTAATTATGAGCATGCACAGATTGATTCTGTTTAGTCACAGAATATATGTAAAAAATAGTGGCCTTAATATGATGATGGGTGTGATTTTAATACTATAATGAGCTACAGATCACTTATAAGTTAAAGTCTAAGCTACTACCCACGTCAGGGGGACCCATTTTGGTTAGATCCAGTTTTGGTTATCAAGATAACTTTGGAATTGGGGTGGTTTAGTTCTGGGCTGACCCAAGGTCCTTCCTTCATTACATTAGGGGCTCTCTTTAGAGATCACAGAACTCCAAATTTGAAAAACTGGATAAAATGGATACAAGTAAGGGTCAGTCACAAAATTTTTGCAATCACAAGGGCACAATATAAAGGCTATACAATCATTATCAGAGATCAGAGATCTCTGTAATGGATTACAGCCCAGAGATTTCAGGTATTTCCCTCTGTCTATTCTAATATACCAAAAAGAATAAAAAAGGAATATTTATATAATGATCCAATTATTATAATAATCCCTTAAATCCTAACTTCTTGGTTATACAAGCATCAAAAGAATTAATGGTCAGTGATCTCAAACCTGACTCCTTTTGTTGTTTACTATATGAGTCTGGGCAAGAGCTTTGAAAAGCTGTGAAGAGTATGAAGAACATACTTCTGAAACATCCAGTTTGTTTTCTAACACTTTCAACAGCATAAGATGAATATGATTACTGCTGTGGATGGGGGATAGGGTTACTTTGCATTTTCTTGGTGGTTCTTTAGGGATCATAGGTAGGTTGGTGGGGAAAGGAGTGAGGAAGGAAAGGGGAAAGAAACAGGTATGGCAAATGTAATTTGATTTTTTTCTTCATGTTGATTTATCCTCAATTGTGTAGATTAAGAGAGATGAAGGAGAAGGATGGGAAGGAATGGTTGTAGCATTAGATCATCCCTTCCTTTCCTGTCCCCACTGGGGATACTTTCTCATGACTCGTAGCCTTGATAGCACAAGCACTCAGCAGCCATTCCCCCTGTTCCTTCCTAATGGATTCTTGATTATGTTTAGGTAACCATCCTTCTCCCGTCTAATTCCAGGACAAAGAGCTGCGACAGCACCTAAGACCTTGATCATTGAGTTGTGCCTGGAGCCTACACTAAGAGGACATTGCGAATGTATGGCATTTTTTTTCACCATTGAAAAAGGTTGGTTTAGGATTTTTCTGGTAATTGCAGCCAGAATCATCTTGACTGACACACAAGACCTTTGCGGTCTCCTTTCCCTGCTCCTTTCTACAAGCCACTTTATGCTGCTTTTACATTGATTTCTCTGTTTCTCTGGGAAAAGGAGATAGTTGTGCCTGTGAGGCCTTGGTTTTACATGAGGTTTCTATTAAAACAAAGACTGATTTGGATAAGCTAGATGATAAAATGTTGGACTGTATAACACAGTGAACTGTGTTGTCTATGATGACTGTGGTTAACAGTACAAATATAAGAATAGTCTTTCATGAGCTAGAATGAATGTGTATCACTAATACAAGGTGTTAATGATAGGGTAGTATATGGGAAAAATGCACCTATTGCAAACTATGGACTATAGTTAACAGTAATATTTTAATATACATCATCAATTGTAACAAAGGTACCACATCAGTGCTAGATGTCAGTAAGAGGGGAGTAAATGGGGTATGAGTTTTTTCTTTTTGGAGTTATGAAAATGTTCTAAAATTGATTGTGGTAATGAATTCACCACTCTGTGATTACATTGATAGCCATTGATTATGCACTTTGGATGGATTGTATGAAGTATGAATATATCTCAATAAAAAACTACTTAAAAAAAAAGAGACTGATTTTGATCCACAGGTAATAGTTCCAAAATCTCTGAAGAGAAGATCAGTACCCTTAGACCAATCAGTTGAGATCAAGAGGACAGAAGATATGTAGTCACTGAACACTAAGAAAGAATTATAGGAACAGACTCTTAGAGGAGGGAAAATGGGCAAATTCTCTTATGGGACATATGGAACAGAGGAAATATTTGGCATCTTAAATACAGAAATCTTACTAATCATTTTATTTCTGGGACCTATCACTTATAATGATGCTGAGTAAAGCTGACTTGAACCAAGGAATAAAAGATATGCAATTGCAGGTATGTAAGATGAATATTGAATTCATCTTTGTTTAGTGTAGGAAGGACTGATTTTTCTTGATTTGTAGTAGATGTTGTGATGTACTGCCTAGACACCTTTTCTTACCACTCCATTCCCAAGTCTGAAGAATGCATTCCTTTAGCTGCTGAGTATTGGTTACAGACAGCTCTCAGCTGAGTTGCTCTCTGAGAACTGTTCTTGGCTAAAGAGAACTGCCTTGCACAAGATCACAGATCCTTTCTGAAGGCAATCCATATCCAAAGACTGGTCAATGTAGGGGTATAAAGGCTCTGAAGGACCGCATTGACTCCAGAGCCCTTAGGATGGGCTGAAGCCTTTATTTTGACTAAATCACAGTTCAACTTCTCTTTCTGAACAATCTTGTATTTTTGTGTGCCCACAGGAGATGATCCTGAGAGCACCCCCAGTAAACCTCCTGCATGTAAATCTCTGCCTCAGAAATTGGTTCACGGGGTGCCCAATCTATAATAGTTAGTACAGGAGTGTCTAAGGAAGCAGATAGTAAGACAGGATTTTAGATATGGATCACTCACAGTTCTCATATCAGTGAGGACTCTATCAATGGTGGTAGATGGAGCACAGATAGCAGATAGTCCCTGGAATTTTTAAAAATTTCACCAATGGTGAACTTGGATGATATACCAGCAAGAGGAATGAAATTGAGTGCAATGTTTTGGGCATTTCAGAAAGACAGAAGAAATGGTCCTTATATTTAAGACTATGAAAGTGGATGACTATTGCTGAGGGCCTAGACGACACTATAGAAAGACAATGAAAGTCTAAGGATGATTAATTTTTAATTAAAGGCTAATTTTGAAAGCCATTTCACTTCTTTTGTGGCATGAAAGAGATTCTCATGTCCTGTAACTGAAGGTCCCAAAAAGCTGAGGATCATAAAGGTAGCAGGGCTCCAGGGAAAGTTAAATTCTCTACCATGGCTAGTCTGCTTTGACAAGGTCAGGGTTCTGATTGGAAAGGAATGGAACCTTAGCTAAAGATGGTGACATCTTGGTAAATGTACTAAAAAATCATGAATGCCCATATTCCCCTACAGAAGTGGCCCACCCTCCCTGTTACAGATTAATTCTCTCCCTTCAGGTAAATACACAATGCTCCCCTAAATAACCAAGAAGACAATGACTGGAGTCAGTCTTTTTAGTCTTTTTTTTATCAGTCACTGCAGTGCTAGCTCACTGGGTGCATGAACAGTGTAGCCATGGTAAGAGGGATGGAGTCTATGCATGGGTCCAACAGATTGGGTTGCCACTCACCAAAATAATGGCTGATCTAGCTGTTGTTGTTGGTAAATGCTGCTGAGAACAATCCTTATTCCTGGAAAAGGTACCATGCCTCAAGAAGACCAAACAACTACTCGATGACATGTTAATTATATTGGGTCCCTTTTGCAATTTGTCTTGACTGGAATTGACAAATATTCTGGATATGGGTTTACATTCTTGCCTGCAGTACCTCATCCAGCATCACTCTCTAAGTGCTTACAAAGTGTTTGACCCACTGATGTGGGGTTCTGGATGACATATCATTGGATAAGGACACTCCTAATAGCACAGGAAATACAGCAGCTTACACATGTGCTAAAATCCACTGGTCCTACCAGATGTTACCCATAGGCTGCTGGTCTAATAGAGAGTGATGAAATAGCTTTGATGAGAATAGCTCTTATGAAACCTGTTGAAATACCAATTTGGAGATTATACCCTAAGATGATGGAGACACCATTCTCCAGGATGCAGTATATATCATAAATCAACAAATGGTGTATAGTGTGTCTCCTATAAGTAGATATGGAAGATAAGAGTTGATTTACAATAGGAATAAAAAATTCTACCTTTGTCTCTAGGAGCATCTGGATGCCTGGTTTATGACTCTTAGTCAAGATAAGGACATTTGAATTCATGATGTGGTGTTCAAAGTCTGAAACTGCCCCTTTAAAAAAAAATCTGTCAACAATCCCTCTTCCTCCATCCCCCATCTCCCGCTTGCCCAATAATCTCTAATGAGCTTTCTATCTTCGTGAATTTATTATTTCTAGACATTTTTTATAAGTGACGTCATACAATTTTTGTCCTTACATGCCTTGTTTTCTTCATTGGACATAATGTTTACACAGTTCTTCCATGTTGCAGCATGTCTCATAATTTCATTTTTTCTTATGGCTGAATAATATTCCATTGTGCATCTGTACCACATTTTGTTATTTCATTCATTTGTTGATTAACATTTGGGTTATTTCCGGTTTTTGGCTATTGTGAATAATATTGCTATAAACAACAACCCTGTTTTCATCCTCTTTGGGTACAGATACTAGAAGTGGGATTACAGGACCAAATAGTAATTACATATTTGATGTTTTGAGGAAACACCATATTGCTTTCCACAGCGGCTGCACTATTTTAAATTGTCACCAACAATGCACCAGAGTTCTAATTCTCTGCATCCTCTCCAACACTTATTTGTCATTTAAAAATTTTTAAATTAAGTCATCCTTGTGGGTGTGAAGTGGTATCTCATTGTGGTTTTAGTTTGCATTTCTCTAATGCTCATGATATTGGGCATCTTTTTTTGTGTTCATTGGCCAGTCGTATATCTTCTTTGGAAAAATATCTATCCAAATCCTTTGCCTATTTTAAAATTTGGTTGCTTCTCTTTTTGTTGCTGAGTTGCAGGAATCTTCAGATATGCTGGGTATTATATCCTTATCTGATATATGGTTTGAAGCTATTTTCTTCCACGCTGTGGGTTGTCTTTGTACTTTCTTATATAATTTCCTTCAATAGACAAAAGTTTTAAATTTTGATGAAATAAAATTTATCCATTGCTTCTTTTGTTGCTCATGCTTTTGGTATTAAATCTAAGAATCCACTGATGAACCCTACATCATGAAGAGTTGCCTCTATGTTATTTCTAAAAGTTTCATAATTTTAGCTCCTATATTTAGGTCTTTGATCCATTTTGAGTTGATTTTTGTGTACGGTGTGATGCATAACTTCATTCTGCATGTGGATATCCAGTTTTCCCAACATCATTTGTTGAACAGAATATTCTTTCCCCATTGCATGTACTTAGTGACTGCATCAAAAATCAATTGGCCATAGATGTGTGAATTTATTTCTGGATTTTCAATTCTGTTCCAGGGATCTATTCATCTATCTTTGTGCCAGATCCACACTGTTTCAATTACTTTATAATACAGTTTGAAACAGGGAAGCATGTGTCCTCCAACTCTCTTCAAGATTATTTTGGCTATTTGGTACTCTGCAGTTCCTTATACATTTGAGGACCAGTTTTTTCATTTCATTTCTATAAAAAAGGCTTCTGGAATTTTAAAAGGGATTGCATTGAATTTGTATATTGCTTTGGGTAATATTAACATATCAGCAATATTTGTGCTTCTAATCCATAAACATGATGTCTTGTCATTTTTTGTCTTTACCTTCATTCAGAAGTATTTTTGTAGTTTACAGTACACAAGTCTTTTATCCTTAGTTAAATTTATTCCTAGATATTTTGTTCCTCTAGATAGTATTGTAAATGGAATTTCTTAATTTCCTCTTCAAATTGTTCATTGCCAGTGTATAGGAACACAATTTGTGTATGTGTGTATTAATCTTGTACTTTGCCACTTCACTAAATCAATTTTCTACCTCCAATAGTTTTCTTATGAATTCTTTTTGGTTTTCTATATATGATAGTCATCTGCAAATAGAAATAGTTTTACTTCTTCTTTTCCAATTTTGATAGCATTTATTTCTTTTTCTTGCCTAATTGCTCTGGCAAGAACTTCTAGAATAGTATAAATAGGATTAAAGTAATCATCTTTGTTTCATTCCTTATCTTAGGGGGAAAGCTTTAAATCTTTCACCATTGAGTATGATGTTAAATGTGGGCTTTAAATAAATGGCCTTTATCATGTTGAGAAAGTTCCTTTTATTCCTACTTTTCTAAATGTTTTTATCAAGAAAGCGTGATGGATTTTGTTGAATTCCTTTTCTGCATCTATTGACATAATCATTTTTTTTTCTATTTATGTAGTATATTACATTTATTGATTTTCATATGTTGAACAACTCTTGTATTCCTCGGATGAATTCCACTTGGTCACGGCATATAATCTTTTAATATGTTATTGGATTCAGTCTGCTAGTATTTTTGTGAAGGATTTTTGCATCTATATTCATAAGGGAAATTGGTCTTTAATTTTCCTTTCTTGTGAAGTCTTTACCAGGCTCTGGTATCACAGTAATGTTGGCATCTGTGAGATGAAAAGTACTCATCATAAACTACCTGCTAAGATGGCCTTCATGTGTTCCTGGGGAACATGATACAGTATAGCTTATGCAACTATTGATGTAATATACATATATCTAATCATGTATCCCACAAGTGAGTTTATTTTGATGTAATATGCATATGTCTAATCATGTATCCCACAAATGAAGTCACTTATTGTTAAAAGTGCCATATTTATGTAGTTTAGTATATAAGGAACTACTGTTCTGTAAGCATCAGAGTGCAGGGAATAATTTAAAATGACCACTCTACCAGAGGTTCCTTGTGCTTTCTTTCAATTTGCTACTGGACCAGAGCAACTAAACCTTAAGATATGAACCTAACAATTGGCATAGTTGGCAGGATAAGTGGTGAGTGGCCCCTCTGCCCCAGAGGTAGCTGGACCAGATGGGATATGGTCCTACACAAACTTGTGGCATCCCATAGCAGCTATTTGCTGCAATGGTCTGCTCTGGAGGCTTGAAATCATGTGAATTCCACCCTACAGGGGAGTGTCAAGGCTTTAAAGGACTTTAAAGCTGGCATCCAGGTTCCCTAGCACAGTATGGCAAAGAAAGTATCTTGGTTTTCTTTAACCATGGTGCAGGAATACCACAAGGATACAATGAAAGTGCAGGTCCAGAAATTACAGCAAAAGCAAAACACTGGAAGCCTGGATTCAAGCCCTGGAAGAAGCGGCAGTGCTAGAGCCACCTAAATGGAGGAAATTGGAAGTGAATTGGCACCGTCCCAAGGCAAGTATCCCTCCTTTGCTCCATGCTTGTTCCATGGTAAAGCAGCAGGTTTAGCACGACCTGCCCTTGGTTCCAAAGGGTAGACCGGCAGGCCCCCTCCTCCACAGGTCTGCTGATAGTTGACATATATGGTGTACATGCTGGAAGGGACTCTGAGTTTTTGCCAAACAGGTATGGCAGAAGCCTGTGAGGCTGACAGCCTAGAACTCTCAGAAAGCGAAATGGCACAGTTAGAAATGTAAAAGTGCAAAAACAGGTGAAGAAATGCACATGGTAAAGCAAGGGGTGGAGCTGTCCCCTGAATGAAAGCTGCCTCACAAGTGGAGATGGGCTGGCAAAGCTGGCAGCCCCACCAATGGTATCACAGTTGCAAATGTGGGTAATTTAATAGCCACAGAAGTGAATCCAGAGACAATTGATTAACAGCCGAATGAAGTTTTATTGGTGTAAAAAGAATTGTCCTGGGAGCAGCGGTTCCCAAAACTAAAGGAAAAAAAGCAGGCTGAGCTCCTTGCTGCTTACGTGAAGGTTTTATGCCTGTGCAGCAGGGATGACGTGATTTAATTAAGTGCTATGCCGGTGGGCAGGTAAGACAGGAGACTGAAGGAACTTTCAAAATAGTAATATACCTGCAATGTGCAGTGTGTCTTGGCTCTAATATACACAGAGGCAAGATCATCAATGACTGATATGATGAATCAGCTGACTCTTTGCTTAGGACAGTGCCACTCTACTATGGACTTGGAAAATATGTTTGTCTCCGTTGATCTGCTCCAGAGAGCTAGGACCAGTTTGCATTCACATGGAAAGAGTGGCAATGGACATTTATGATGCCACCACAAGGCTAGCATAGCCCCACTGTGTGCCACAGGTTGGTGGCTCAGGACTTGGCCACTTGGCAATATAAGGATACAGTGTCTTTATATCATTATATAAATTATATTATGCTAACCTCTGATTCTCTTACAGATCTTAAAGAAACCGCAGACAAGCTGTGCCCTGCACTAGATACCTAGGAATAAGCAATCAATGAAGCCTAGGTCCAAGGGCCTGGATTTTCTGTTCTTGGGAATTGTCTGGTTGGGTAAGACCAAAGTAATCTCAGAGGCTGTGATAGCTAAGGTCCAAGCATATTTGAGACCAACCATGGTAAAGCAGCTACAAACTTTTGTAAGCCTTTTGGGGTACTGGAGAATATTTATCCCCCATTTGGCTCAGGTCTTGTATCCTTTGTATGCCTTAATTTAAAAAGGTGCCCCATGGGATTGGGAAAATAAGAAAAACAGGCATTTGCCACAGAAAAAAGTGCAGTAGCACAAGCCCAAGTGCTACAGGTGATAGATAAGGCAGTTCCTTTCCACTTGGATGTGACCTTGGTCAAGAAAGTTACCCCCTGGCACTGAAGAGATGACCAAGGACATGCTTTTGCAGTTGTAAAAAAGGTAATAGCACAGGCCCAAGCACTACAGGTAATGGATAAGGCAGTTCCTTTCCACCTGAATGTGACAGCCATGAAATAGGCTTTAATGGGGACTCTGGTGGTACCAGAACAGACACAAAGTCCCCATAGGATGTTAGCCCCAGTTAAGAAAGGGAGCAGAGGTGAAATGCTCCCCCACTGAGCAGCAAGTAGCTGCTGTCTATGTTGCCCTGCAAGTAAGTGAGTTCAGCACAGGCCTGTAATGGATGACTAGCAAAAATTGCAAATGATAAAGGCCCCTCCACCCTCCCACCCCCACAATTGGATGGCAGTGGGTTTGCAGTCCAAAATTAGGCCAAAGTTCTGGCCAGGATTGGGCCAAAAGTCTAACCAGGAATGGACCAAAGGTGTGGCCAGGATTGGGCCAGATGTCTAGATATATAGTGGACACAGCATGTCCCCTATAGACCACAAGCTGTGGAAATGATTAAAAGGTGGAGTCACCTCCTGACAGAGAAGTTCTAGGTTTTAGCCCCAGAGGAACTGACATTGAAGGGGTGGGCTACCCCAATTGACTACTGGTGTTTGCTTATTAAACAAACAGCCTCGGCACAGGCTATTCCCCTTTAGGCTTAGTAAATAAGGAAATGAGCCTTGCCCTCTCCACTTGCACTTACAAGTGGAAGGAAATGATGCGTGGGAAAGACTGTGTGTGGAAAGGAAGGTATTATTACCTGCCTCCTGTATTTTGCAACCAGAGACAATAGAAGAATGACCCTGGCCATGGGAAATATTGACAGAAGCCTCTTCCTGGGTGATACGTCTTTTTCACTGGGGGGAGATGATGTCACCCAAGGTTTTCAGGTGCAAACTTGAGTTGAGGGATGGTCAGCTCCTGTGTGTGTGTCCTTTTTCCTGATGATGGGGAAGGTTCTTTGCTTTGAAGAACTTATGTCTTGCATCCTGGTCATGTTAGCATGGCCCAAGGGGACTTGGTTTGGTAGTCCTGCTTGGGGCAGAAACCCCTGGCTGCCACTATGCTTTTACAGGATAAGCAGGCCTATATCAGGCCAGAGGGATAAAATTTGTCTCTAATGTTATTTAAAGCTTTATTATCTCTCTGACCAGGCTGATTGCAACTAACGGCCTGGTGGAATGGGCATACACCTACGCAAAGGTCCGCAACATCTCTCATTGCTGGGTAGATGCTGAGCTTCCAGAAGATGCAGCTGAAGGGCTTCCATGGCAGATAGCACTAGCCACTGAACAAAACTGGACATGACTAGAATGAAATAATCACAGTCCTCCAGCTTGGGAAAAAGTATGGTGAGCAACTGATGCTTTGCTCATCCAGGACATGCACAATTCCCCCAAAAATGGTTGGGGATGGCTTATGGCTAAACATATGAATAATAAAAAAAAGCACCATGGTGCATGGAGCAACATCGGGGAGGCTCCTGGCAGGTGGCAGGGTTATTTTGCAAAACAGAGTAGCTTTAGATCTCTTAACAGCTTCACAAGGGAAAACTTGTGCAATGTTACATGTAAAATATTATATTTGTGTTCCTGACAATCAGGGTTCTGTTAAAGGTGCCTTGCATAATATTGATAAAAAAGTACAAGCCATTCACTCCCTCTCACAAGATCTTTATGGTCTTAATGGAACTCCATGACAGGGACTTGATATTGGGTAATGATAACCTTAGCATGCCTGTCTAGATTTTTAATAATATTTTTTGTTTACTTTATTGTTGTCATGGCCTGTGGGCCCAAGGAGCAACCCTGTGGAATAAAATGTCCCCTAGAATGTAGACCATTTAAGGGGTGGAGTGTGAGATATGAAAAATTGCTCATTATAAACAGCCTGGTAAGATGGCCTTCATAAGTTCCAGGGGTTCATGATACAGCATAGCTTATGCAACCATTGATGTAATATACATGTGTCTAATCATGTATGCCATGAGTGAAGTCACTTATTGGTAAAGTGCCACTTTTATGTAGTTTAGTATATAAGGAACTACTGCTCTGTAAACATCAGAGTAGAGAGAATAATTTAAAATGACCACTTCTACTAGAGGCTGCTTGGGTTTTCTTTCAATTTTCTACCAGACTAGAGTGACCGAAACTTAAAATATGAGCCTGTCAGCATCATAGAATGAATTAAGAAGTGTTCCCTCCTTAAATTCCTTGGAAGACTTTGGTATTAATTATTAGAATGTTTGGTATAATTCACAGGTGCAGTCACCTGGTCTTGGACTTTCCTTTAGTGGAAGGTTTCTGATTTTGATTAAATCTCTATACTTATGGGGTTTTTTTTTTTGATATTTTCTCTTTCTTTTTTATTCAATTTGGGTAATTGATGTATTTCTAGGGATTTTCCCATTTCTTCAAGATTGTCTTGTTTATTGGTGTACAATTGTTCATAACATTTTCTTATAACCCTTTCTCTTTCTGTAAGATCTGTAGTGATGTCACCCTTTTCCTTTGTAATGTTAGTTATTTGCATCTTTTCTCTTTTTTTTTTATTTGTTAGTCTAGCTAATGGTTTGCCAGTTTTATTGTTTTTTTTTCAAAGAACCAAACTTTGGTTTTGTTTATTCTCTCAATTGTTTTTCTGTTCTTTATTTCATGTATCTCCCCACTAGTCCTAACTATTTCCTCTCTTCTGTCAACTTTGGGTTTACTTTGATTTTTTTCCCCTAGTTCCTCAAGATGTAGTTAGGTTATTAATTTGGAATCTTTCTTATTTTTAACTATAGACATCCATAGCTATAAATTTCCATCTGAGCACTGCCTTTGCTCCATCCCTTAAATTTTGTTATGTTTTGTCTTTGTTTTCATTTGTCACTTAGTATTTTCTAATTTCATTTTTAAATTTCTTCTTTAGTCTATTGGTTGTTTAAGAGTGTACTTTTTAATTTTCACATATTTGTTAATTTTCTGTTTCTCCTTTTGTAATTTATTTCTAACTTCATTCCATAGTGGCCAAAAAAGGTTACTTTTAATGATTCCAATATTTTAAAAATTTCCTAAACTTCTCTTATGCCCTAGTATTTCATCTATACTAGAGAATGATACATGTGCACCTGAAAAAAAATGTGTATTCCACCACTGTTGAGTGATGTTGTCTGTGTATGTCTGTTAGATCTAGCTGATTCATAGTTTTGTTCAGGTCATCTATTTCTTTATTAATCTTCTGTTTAGATATTCTACCCAGTGTTTAAAGTGGTGTATTGAATTCTCCAATTATTATCATAGAACTATCTGTTTCTTCCTTTAAATCTGACAATGTTTACTTCATATATTTTGGTGCTCTGCTGTTAGGTGCATATATGTTTATAACTGTTAAATTTTCTTTTTGAATTGACACTTTTATCCATATATAATATCCTTCTTTGTCTCTTTAACAGTTTTGACTTAAAGTCTATTTCACCTGGTTTAATTTAGTCACTCCTACTCTTTTTTTGAGTGCTATTTGCATGAGCTATATTTTTCCATCTGTGATGGTTAGGTTCTGGTGTCAACTTGGCCAAATGATGAGGCCCAGTTGTCTGGTCAGGCAAGTACTGGCCTGACTGTTGCTGCAAGGATATTTCATGGCTTGTGTATTAAATCATCAGTCAGTTGATTGCATCTGTGGCTGATTACATCTGTGATCAATTAAGGCATGTCTCCCTCAATGAGACAATCCAACCAGTTAAAGGCTTTAAAGGAAGAAGACACTATTTCACTGCTCCCTCAGCCAGAAAGCCTCTCCTGAGGAGTTTGTTCAGACCCTTTATTGGAGCTTCCCATCCTGCCCTACAGATTTTGGACTCTTCCATTACCACAGTTGTGTGAGACAACTTTATAAATCTTATATTTACAGATATCTTCTGTTGGTTCTTTTTCTCTTTTGTAAACAGCATATAGTTTGTCATGTTTCTCTGCCAATTTTAAAATCTCTTACTTTCGATAGTAGTGTTTAATCCATCTACATTTAGGAAAATTACTGGTAAGGCAGGATTTACTTCTGTTATTTTGCCAACTGTTTTTTTGGTTGTTTTTTTTTGTTAAATCTTATACCTTTTTGTCTTTCTTCTGCTCCATGACTGCCTTCCTTTTTGTTTAGATGATCTTTTATAATGAGCCATTTTGAATCACTTATCCTTTCCTTTTGTGTAGATATTTTATATATTTTCTTTATGGCTATCATAAAGATTATGTTTAACATACTAAATCTATTACAATTTAGTTTGTATTGATCCCAACTTGACTTCAGTAGCCTACACATATATAGGACCTATATTTTTCCATCCCTCCCTTTTATGCTATTTGTGTCACAAATTATATCTGTATGCATTATGGACCCAGTAACAAGTATTTTCACTTATTTTTTATGCTTTAATTTTCAGCTTTATAAGAAGTAAAAGAAAACATTACAAATGAAAAATGAAATAATACTAGCATATATATTTATCCATATTGTTAGTTACTCCAGAGACCTTTATTTTTTCATCCAGCATCAACTTACTGTCTACTGTCCTTTCGTTTCCACATGAAGGACTTCTTTGAGCATTTCTTGTAAGGTAAGTCTAGTGGTAGTGAATTCCCTCAGTTATTGTTCATTTGGAAATGTTTTAATTTCTCCCTGATTTTTGAAGGACAACTTTGCTGGGTGTATTATTCTCAGGTAATAGTTTTTTTTTTCTTCAGCATTTTAAATATGCCCTCCCACTGCCTTTTATGGATGTTTCTATTGGGAGATAAGATATTAATCTTATTAAGATCCCTTATATGTGACCTGTCACTTCTCTCTTGCTGTTTTTAAGATTTTGTTTGTGTCCTTGGCATTGGACAGTTTGATCATAATGTGTCTTAGTGTAGATTTGTTTGGGTTCATCTTGCTTAGAATTCATTGATCATCTTGGATTTGTATATTCATATCTTTTATCAGAAATGGGAAGAGTTCTGCCATCATTTCTTCAAATATTATTTCCAGCCCTTTATTTCTCTCTTCTCCTTCTAGGACTCCCATGATGAATATACTGGTATGCTTGCTTGTGTCCCATAGGTTCCATAGGCTCTGTTAATTTTCTTTCTTTTTTCTTTCTCCTCCTCAACCTAAAGAATTTCAATTTTTTTTTGTCTTTGAGTTCACTGAGACTCTTCTTCTTCTGCCAGTCTGCCCTTGATCATCTGTATTGCATTTTTCACTTCAGTTATTGTAATTTTGAGTTCCAGGATTCCCATTTGGTTCTTCTCTATACTTTCTATCTCATCATGAAAATTCTCCTTTTGTTCATGTATATTTTCCAGATTTCCTTAGTTTTTTTTTTCCATCTTTTCCTTTAGTACATTGATCCTATTTACGAGTGTTGTTCTAAGATCTTAAATCAGTAATTCCAAAGACTGCTTCCTCCAGAATATTTTTCATTGAATTCTTTTTTTTTCTATGACTTGACCATACTATTCTCTCTCCTCATATGCTTTGTAATTTTTTGTTGAAAACTGGACATTCTGAGTAATATGTTGGGACAACTTTGGAAATCTAGTCCTCCTACTCTTCAGTCTGCTAGACTAAGGACAAAACATGAAGAAAAAAAGGAAGGAAAGAAGGAGAGAAAGGGGGAAAAAAGAAAGGAAAATAATAAGAAAAGACACCCCCCACACACACACAAAAACAAGAGAAAAATAATAGAGTGCTTTGCCTCTCCAGGTCTTTTGCTATGTGCTGGTAGGAAACCAAAAACTGTTATTTTAGAGGCTGAAACTTAGCTAAAGTTACCTGCTCATTCTCAGGGATCTTCCAGACCCCAAAATATAAAAAAATAAAAAAAGAGAAAGATGTGCACTGACTCTTTACATGCTTGTAGATGCTGATGTAAGGCCAGAAGATGCTGCTTCTGAGAGAAACTAAGGCTAAGTCTGTGCTAGGTCCTCAGGGATGAGAAAGATTAAACAACACAAGAATGAGAAAGAAGAAAACCAGTCAATGAAAAAGTGTGCGGGGTCTTTAAATCCTGATAGATACTGGCATAAGGCCAGAAGCTGCAGATGCAGAGAGGGCTGAAATGAAGGCCAAAGTCTATGTTGTACCCTCAGGGATGTGTGAGACCAGGAAATACCCACACACAGAAGGGAAAAAAAACCACTAACTCTTTATATCCAGTTGACTGCTGTGGGAGGATGGAAGAACTGTAGTCAGCTTCTGCACTGGTCTCTCATGGATCCCCGAGACCAATCTCAGCTGTCAACTCAGACTTTTAGAGGAGGTTTCCTCTGCCATCCCCGGCCCCAGCTGATTACTCCTGGTATCTGGGTCAAGTTTCTGCCCTCTGCCACAGGGCTGAGCAGTAAGAGCTAGTCACTGGTTCATGCTTTCACTTTACAAAAGCTGTAGTGTCGGCAATCTATCACTTCCTCTGGCACTCCTATAGTTGTTCTAATTGTCCATTCTGGTTCCAGGGTTGCCACTTAGTTAATTCCAGTCTCCTTTTCAAGCTCTTTCCTTTTTTTAATGGAGGGAGTGATTTGTAAAATTTCCTGCTCTGCCATTTTGTCTGTAGTTCTTTTCATCAAACTTCCTCTTACAAGTGTCTCCCCATATCCCCACACACCTTAATAATAGAGATCTTATAAAGTCCTAAAGGAACTGTTTTCAGAACTTACATGAAGCAAGTGGATCTAAGAGGCTCAAAGGATGAACAATAATGGATGTACTGTGACACCCAGATCGTCACCCTCCCTTCAGAAATGAAGCGCTTATTTTTCCAGCTGCTAGGAATGTCATCAGACTACAGCTCTCAGCTGAGTCCTTCCCCAGGACTTGCCTTTGCTTGAAGAAAGCTGCCTTGCTCAAAGTTTTGCCTCTTGCCAGGAGTAACTCACTTCCATTGAATGGTTGATGTTGGGGTATAAGAGGTTCAGCCCCCCTTCTCCAATTTGGAGCAACTCAAGCATCATCTTGTCTCCAGAGTTCTCTTTAGGATTAACTGAGGCCTTTTTTATGTGATTGCATCAGAGTTCAACTTTTCTCTCTGCCAAATTTTACCTCTTTCACTTCTCTTCAGGTTTTTTTTTTTAACTTTTTAAATTAATTTTTAAATTAAAAAAATATGACAAGAAACACAAACATTCTTAACCTGTGATCATTTCGTTCTACATATATAATCAGTAATTCACAATATCATCACATAGTTGCATATTCATAATCATGATCATTTCTTAGAACATTTGCATCAATTCAGAAAAAGAAATAAAAAGACAACAGAAACAGGAATAAAACGAAAACAAAAAAAATTATACATACCATACCCCTTACCCCTCCCTTTCATTGATCACTAGCATTTCAAACTAAATGTAAACTAAACTAAACTAATGTAAACTAAACTAAAAGTTATTTTACTCGTCTGTTGATAAGGCAGATAAAAGGAGCATCAGACACAAGGTTTTCACAATCACACAGTCACATTGTGAAAGCTATATCATTATACAATCATCATCAAGAAACATGGCTACTGGAACACAGCTCTACATTTTCAGGCAGTTCCCTCCAGCCTCTCCATTACGTCTTGAATAACAAGGTGATATCTACTTAATGCATTAGAATAACCTCCAGGATAACCTCTCCTCTCTGTTTGGAATCTCTCAGCCATTGATACTTTGTCTCATTTCACTCTTCCCCCTTTTGGTTGAGAAGGTTTTCTCAATCTCTTGATGCTGAGTCTCAGCTCATTCTAGGGTTTTTCTCAATCCCTTGATGCTGAGTCTCAGCTCATTCTAGGATTTCTGTCCCACGTTGCCAGAAAGGTCCACACCCCTGGGAGTCATGTTCCATGTAGACAGGGGGAGGGCAATGAGTTTGCTTGTTGTGTTGGCTGGAGAGAGAGGCCACATCTGAGTAACAAAAGAGGTTCTCTTGGAGGTGACTCTTAGGCCTAATTTTAAGTAGACTTGACCTATCCTTTGTTGGGTTAAGTTTCATATGAACAAACCCCAAGACTGGGAGCGCAGCCTATAGCTTTGGTTGTCCACACTGCTTGTAAGAATATCAAGAATTCAACATGGGGAGGTTGAATTTTCCCCTGTTCTCACCATTCCCCGAAGGGGACTTTGCAAATACTTTTTTATTCACTGATTGAATCACTCTGGGATTCATCGGGGCATCACTCTGGACAAACTAACAAAATCTCATGTCCTACTCAAGGTTCCATGTACTTATGGTATTCAATTAAGCAATCTAAATAAGGTAAATTAGGAAATGCACTAGTCAAAATATAAATTTTGCACCAAATAAACATTTTTTGATTTAGTCTCACACATAAGTTGAAATTTTAAATTATTAATTACCATCTATTTTCAGCACCCTGCAGTAATGACACCTATAGGTTTTGTTCTTGAGGGTAGTCCCCTGTAAATATTAGAACTGTCTCTGTCTTAGAGTTTGCTTTTCAGGGAACCCAATCAGTAAACATCTGAATATATATTTGCAAATCCTGGTCTAGATCCCAGGTCTAAAGGGTCTAGTCCCTCTTGCTCTTCATGTAAAACTGCAATGGTTTTCAAACTCTGTCCCAAGGAACCTCTTCTGTGAAGGTGCTTATATTGCAAATATTTGATTTGAGTTTCACTCTTAAAAAATCATTTTAGTCATTTAAAATACCACAAAACCAATAACAAACTACTAAAAATTCATGAATACCAAAATGTACATGTGTATATATTAAACTTAAACATATCTTAAACAGTCTATTAACTTGTGGTGGTAGCTTAAATCATTTTTGAACAGACCTCAGAAGAAAGTTTCTTCTTTCATTATTGTGTAAATATTTCAACTTAAAAAATATTTTTTTAAAGTTTGAGAAAGGCACAATTAAGTTCAAAAGGCACAATTAAGTGTGTGTGTGTGTGTATGTGTATGAAATTTCCCTCCCACTCCATTCTCTCAGTTTGCCATTTCTCATCAGGGACTGTACAGCTTTCATTTTCCTGGATATTTTTCTAGAGAAATTCTATGCAATCAATTGTACACACACATAAATGCACACACAGATACACACACTTTCCTCTCCTATGCATACCATAGCATATCCTAAATACTGTTCTACAGATTGCTTTAAAAAAAAAACAGCTTTTTAAATTGCATAATATAACATATATACAAAGCAAAGGAAGAAAAAAAAGCAATAGTTTTCAAAGCCATCTTCAACAAGTAGTTACAGTACAGATCTCAGAATTTGTGATGGGCAACTATACCATCATCTCAGATTTTTCCTTCTAGCTCCCTCCTATTAGGATAGAAGGAATACATTTTTTTTTAAATCATCAAACTGACTTTCCCCCCCTTTTTTGTGAAAAATAATGTATATACATATATACATAAAAGCAATAAATTTCAAAGCACAGCACAATTAGTCAGATTTCAGAGTTTGGTATGGGTTACAATTCCACAATTTTAGGTATTTACATCTAGCTGCTATAAGATACTGGAGACTAAAAGAAATATCAATTTAATGATTCAGCAATCATAGTTATTTGTTAAATCCTACCTTCTCTGTATAGTTCCACCATCACTTTTGTTCTTTCTATCCCTCTCTTTTGAATGGGCTATGGCCATTCTAACTTCTTCATGTTGGGAGGGGCTGTCAATAATATGGGGTAGGGAGATGGAACTATCTGATGTCTGTGCTGGGCTCTCTAGCTTTCAGGACTTAACTGGTCCAGGGACCCATCCAGAAGTTGTAAGTTTCTGGAAAGTTACCCTAGTGCATTAAAATTTAATATATCTCGGAAATTTTTCTTTATGGGGAAGGACTTAAATGTGTCTTAAATATGTCATTAATTCATAATCTACTGCTTTGCTCTGATCTTTTATAAATTTCAAGCCCATGCATTTCCTGTTACATAAAACTGCCCAAATGAGTTGCACTTGACAGTATTATTTGACTACAATTCTTCCTTCCCATCCCTGTCCATGACTTCCCTGTGTATACATATACATTCCTACTCTTGTTGACTTTGAGCTTGACCACTGACTCACTGTGACCAATGATATTGAGTGGAAGTGACAGTATGCCAGTTCTAAGCAGAAACTTCAAGGGGTTTTCTGTGTTTTACTTGCTGTGGTAGATTGAATCATATACCCCAACAAACACATGTTCTTATTTTCTTATTGGCTAAATATTTTTTTCTTTGTAACTTTTTTTAAAACTGTGAAATATAACCCATATACAAAAAAAGGCAATAAATTTCCAAGTATGTTTTAACAAGTAGTTATAGAACAGATTTAAAGTTTGGTATGGGCTACAGTTACATGATTTTTTAATATTTTCTTCTAGTTGCTCCAAGACACTGGAGACCAACAGAAATATCAATATAATGATTCAGCAGTCATACTCATCTGTTAAATCCTGTCTTCTCTGTTATACTCCTTCTCTTTAAATAATATATATATACATAAAAGCAATACACTTCAAAGTACATTACAACAATCATTAGTAGAACAGATTTCAGAGTTTGATATGGGTTACAATTCCACAATTTTAGGTTTTTATTTCTAGCTGCTCTAAGATACTGGAGGTTAAAAGAAATATCAGTATAATGATTCATCACTCATACTCATTTGTTAAACTTGAACATCTATGTATAATTCCACCATCACCTTTGATCTTTCTCCCACTCTTTAGGGGCATTTGAGCTACACCCATTCTAACTTTTTCATGTTAGAAGGGACTGTCGATAATATGGGATGGGGGATGGAACTAATAGATATTCTGGAAAGGCTAGCCTCTCTGCATTTCAGGACTTATCTGGTCCAGGGAACCATCTGGAGGTTGTAGGGCTTTGGAACCTTTGTAAAATCTTATATAATGCCCCAGGTATTCTTTAGGATTGGCAGGAATGGATTTGGTAGGGGTTTGGCAAGTTATGATAAGTAACAATGTCTAAATGAAGCATGCATAAGAATGACCTCCAGTGTAGCCTCTGGATTGAACTCTCCCAGCCACTGATACATATTTGTTACACTCCTTTCCCCCCTTTTTTAAAATCAGGATGGCATTGTTGATTACATGGTGCCAGGGCCAGGCTCATCCCTGGAGTCATCTCCCATGCCACCAAGGAGACTTTCATCCTTGGATGTCATGTCCCATGTGGGGAGGGGGGAGGACAATGGTTTCACTTGCAGAGTTGGGCTTAGAGAGAGAGAGGCCACATCTGAGCTACAAAAGAGGTCCTCCAGAGGTGACTCAAGCATACCTATAGGTAAGTTAAGCTTCTCCACTGCATACATAAGCTTCACAAGAGCAGGCCTCAAGATCAAGTGCTTGACCTATTGATTTGGGTGTCCCTAATATTTGGCACAGCATTCAGAGTTTCCCTTAAGTTTAAGTTTAATAATTCTATATATTTTTTTCATAATTTTTCTCCAATCCCACAAGGGATTTTGCCAATATTTTTGATTACCTGCCAAATTTAGTTTGGGATATATCCAGGCATTACATTAAACTATACAGGATTAAAGGCTCTCATTCTTATTCTGGGTTCCCTGTTCTTAGATTGCTTAGAAGATCTATCCATACAGGTTGAGTTAGATTATGTGATACAGAAAATTTAGGTTCTGGACATAATAAAACTTTCTCCCTTTTGCCTCAAAGAGAGGTGAAGTTCTAAAATATGGGCAATATCTTCCTTACCCCTGTATTCTGAATTGCCTTATTCTTGATCTGATTGGCCTCATTCTTATCTCCAAATACCAGGTTATACATATATAAAACAGCCCCTCAAAACCCGGAAATAATAATTACCACGCCAGACTAAATGTGACTGTCATAAGAATTTACAATCTAGGCCCCAATTTTCTAATAAGTATTTTCTAAATGAGATCATACAATATTTGCTTTTTTGTTTCTGGCTTATTTTGCCTCACCAAATGTTCCACAGGTTCATTCACATCATTGCCTGACTCACAACTTTGTTCTTTTTGTAGCAACACCATGTTCAATCATATGTTTACACCATCATTAGCCAAACTACTCCTCAGTCAGTGCATCTTTCAGCCACCTCCATCTACTGGGCCTTACATATGATGTCCGAAGTCAACAGTCTATCAACACTCTCAATTTTAGATAATTTCATTGTTTCCAAGAGAGAGAGAGAGCCGACAAATACACCCTCACCAAATAGAAAATCCAAACCTCTCCCTAACTCTTGTCCTTCCTCCCATTATGCAAGCACATGCTTTTAATCTTAATCTACATCCCCATGGCTGTAGACCCATTGTAAATAGGACCTTTTTGAACATGCTATTTGTAGTTAAGCTGGGGCAAACTGAAAGAGGGTGGGTCTTTTTTAAAATTTAATTTATTTTGTATTATCAAACCAAAACAAAATACAAACATGAACATTCTTAACATACAAACATTCTGTGTATGGTATACAATTAATGGCTCACAATATCATCACATATTAGTATATTCATCACCATCGTCATTTTTTTTAGAACATTTGCATCACTCCAGAAAAAGAAATAAAAAGAAAAAAGGAAAAACTCACACATTCCATACCCCTTAGCCCTCCCTCTCATTGACCACTAGTATTTCCATCTAGTCAATAGATTTTAATCTTTGTTCCCCCTATTTTTTCTATATCCCTTACCAGTCTTTTTCAATGTTCACTAGTATTTCAATCTACTCATTTATTTTAACATTTGTCCCCCCTATTATTTATTTATTTTTAATTCATATTTTTAACTCATCTGTCAATATTGTAGATAAAAGCAGCATTGGACGCAAGGTTTTCACAATCCCATAGTCACATTGCAAAAGCTATATCATTATACATCCATCTTCAAGAAACATGGCTATCAGGTACTTTCCTCTAGCCTCTCTAATACACCCTAACTAAAAAGGGAATATCTGTTAAATATGTAAAAATAACCTCCAGGATACCCTCTCAACTCTGTTTGAAATCTCTCATCCACTGACACTTTATTTTGTCTCATTTATCTCTTCACCCTTTGGTTGAGAAGGTTTTCTCAATCCCTTGATGTTGAGTAATGGGGGTGGGAGGTGGGGTCTTAATCTACATTACTGAAGGCCTTATAAAGACAACCCAGAAGTCATAGATGCCAGAAAGGAAAGGACATCTCCAAGTGATGGGAGGCAGAGATACAAGCTAGAAACCCTAAGGATTGCTGGCAGCTAGCACCAAACACTACAGACTTTGAGGAGAAAGGAAGCCATGATGGTATCTTGATTTTGGACTTATTTTAGCCTAAAAACCATGAGCCAATAAATTCTTGTTATTTAAGTTGAGCCATTGTGTAGTATTTATAATAGCATCCTGGCAAACTAGGACTGTTGTCCTCATGTACTTCTGTGTTCTGGCATGAGCTGTGCATGCCTTGGGTAGTCACTTGTCCCAGAATAAGGAGGAAACAAACAGCACAATCTTGACCCTAAGCAGCAGTCTGGAGCCTAGCCTGGGCAAGCCCAGTCTAGCTGCAGCAGGCCTGCAGACCTGTGAAGGAGAAATAAATGTTTGTCGCAAGTTATTAAGATTTCAGGGCTGAACACAGCAAGCAAACTTACCACCCTCCCCCTCTCTATGACTCTCAGGGGTGTAAACCTCCCTGGCAATGTGGGACAGAAATCCTAGAATGAGCTGGGACTCAGCATCAAGGGATTGAGGAAACCATCTCGATCGAAAGGGGGAAAGAGAAATGAGACAAAATAAAGTGTCAGTGGTTGAGAGATTTCAAACAGAGTTGAGAGGTTATCCTGGAGGTTATTCTTACATATTTAGCAGATATTCCCTTTTTAGTTTAAGGTGTATTAGAGAGGCTAGAGGGAAGTGCTGAAACTGTAGAGCTGTGTTCCAGTAGCCATGTTTCTTGAAGATGGGACTATGTGATTGTGAAAACCTTGTTTCTGATGCTCCTTTTATCTACAGTATGGACAGATGAGTAAAACATATGGATTAAAAACAAATAAATAATAGGGGGAAATAAGATCTGGGGGCTGTTTGTTGTCACAGCTAAAGCTAACTAATATGGAAACTGGTACTAGTTGATCATTACTTCCCTGTGAGAGCATGCTGACTGTGTTCATCTGAGATGTAACCTGTGTTAAAAAGTGATTAATTACTTGAAGACTGAACCAGTCCCCAGTCCCCAGGACCCCAGACATTCTCCCATAACTTGGCACTGTATAAGGCCCCAGAACTCTGACATGGCCTTGAGCTGAGAAAAAGCCAAATATGATTGAGGCTCAATCAGGATTGAGAATGAGAATTAAAATTAATATGATGAATGGAGTATTAAAAATTAAAATGTTTCTGCAAACCAGAGTTTGTTGACTATGATTCCTACCTATTGTAAATGCATTCATTCATTTATTCTAAAAAATTTACTGAGTTCTCTGTTTCAGGCACTGCACAAGGACCCAGAAATACAAGTGAATAAGATCTCTGCTGTGGAGCTTACAACTTGACATATAGGATTTGTGACATTTGGCTGGAAATTTTAAATATAGCATATGTAGGTTGTGCTGGTTTGAAAGGGTTATGTACGCTAGAACAGCCATGTTTTAATCCTGATACATCTCCTGGAGGCAGCCATTTCTTTTAATTCCCATTCAGCTCTGTATGTTGGAAGCTTGATTAAATTATTTCCGTGGAGATATGACTCACCCAATTGTGGCTATTAAGTTTTGATTAGAGGGATTTGTGACTCTACCCATTCCAGGTGGGTCTCGATTAGTTTACTGGAATCCTTTAAAAGAGGAAACATTTTGGAGAAAGCCACCAGAAGCAAGAGAGCACAGGAACCACAAGGGCCATACACCAGAGACCTTTGGAGATGAAGAAGGAAAATGCCCCCAGGGGAGCTTCATGAAGCAAAAAGCCTGGAGAGAAAGCTAGAAGATATCACCATATTCACCATGTGCCTTTTCATTTGAGAGAGAAACCCTGAATGTCATCTGCCTTCTTGAAGCAAGGTATCTTTCCCTGGGTGCCTAAGATTGGACATTTCTATAGCTTTGCTTTAATTTGGAGAACTGTAAACTTGCAACTTAATAAGTTCTCCTTTTTAAAAGCCATTCCATTTCTGGTATATCACATTCTAACAGCTAGCAAACTAGAACAGATTTTGGTACTGAATAAGTCAAGTGCTGTTGCGGTTTGCAAATCCCAAGCTTATTGGAATGACTTTTTAAATGGATAAGGGGAGGATTTTGGAGGAGTTGTGAGGAATGTGATAGAGAAGGCCTAAGATGCTTTGAAGAGAATGTTAATAAATATGTGGACTCTAAAGATACCTCTGACAAGACTATAGAGAGAAATTAGGCATGTGTCATTGTGGACTGGCAGGAAGGTGATCCTCATTTTAATATGGAGTTAACCTGGCAAAGTTGGTTAGTGGCTTTGGCTGGAAAGCAGATTTTAAAAGCCATGAACTTGGATATTTAGCAGAATAGATTTCCAAATTAAATGTGGAAAGTGTGGCCTCTTTTCTACTTA
>PVIY010029781.1:0-31708 GCA_004026745.1 Myrmecophaga tridactyla | reverse complement strand
CCGGGCCCTTGGGCTAGACGTCTGTTATCGTTATTCTGGTGACTTCCCCCTGCTGCTGGGGCCTTCATGGATTGCTCAACTAGGCTAGGGATTCTTTGAAGGGATTTTCCAAGCAACGCGAAGCATAGACTCAATAGGAGTTGACATGATGGACTGCAGGCTGGGACAGGACCTCACTTGAGTAAATGACACGGGACGGGGCTAAGGGTTGGACCATGGCAAGTCCCTGTGCAATCTGACCAGACCATAGCGGCGCACGGCTCTGGGTGTGGAGCTTCCCCTCCCTGTCCTGCTCCCGGCCCCACCCAGTTGCTCCAGTGATTTTGCCACCACTTTACCTAGTGCGCTGGAGGAAGGGATGATACCAGCTGCCCCAGGTCTACTTCCAAGTAGTTTATGAGGATACACAAACGAGAATAGCACTGGAATAACAGTCTGGTCTTTCTTATAAAGTTTTTTTTTTTTTTTATTGTTGTTGCCAATTTCCTTGTCTGCCTGTAGGGTTACTTCTCTTTGGTTTTGTTTCACTGGCCCTCAGTTTGCTTCAGGAAATATCATGTCTCTAGCCAGGTTTTATAGTGGGTAGTCCAGCTCGTGGATTGGCTGAGCTTCTCGAAACACAAAGGATGCTGGTGTACATGTGTGTCCAATGAATATTTTGCAGATCAGCTGCATGGAGCACTCTGTGCTCACAGCAAAGCTCCTGTGGATTTTGGCTTTATTTTTTTTCCCACTTCTTAGGCCTCATTAACCATTCTTTTAAATAACATATTTGAGTTCTGTCGATTTAGCTATTTTCTAAGTATTTAAATAAAATATCTGACTTCAGTCCTTGCCTACCACATAAACGTGCGCTTATTAACCAGGAGAACTTCTCAGGGTGTTTTTCACAGTCAATTTTACTGTCAATCGCCATGTAATGGCTCATGGTTATAACTAGCAACCACCACGTACGCTAAATGCCTTTCATAGCTCGGCTCACTTAATCTTCCTGCAGCTTCAGAGCAGGATCGATTGATTAGTAGTCCATTTTATAGATAAAGGATACAGGAAAGATGAGTAAGTTGCCCAAGTCCACAGAGGTAGAAGCCTGTGATTCAAGACATTCCAAAGGTGAGAATCCCAAACCTGAGTTATACTTACTGCCTGGCTAAGACAGAGTCTGAAACTACCTGTTAGCACACACCTGCCTTCCTGCCACCTGACTCTCCATGAAGCTGTGGACAGGCTTCCTCAAGTGAGCTTCCTTGAGCCTCAGTTTCTTTATCAGGGAAGTGGGAGCTGCCCTTCCTCCTAGGCTCAGGACAAAGGCCCAGTGGGTACTTGGCTAGGGGAAAGCTTGAGTAGCTTGAGGCTTCTCTGGAGGTTGGTCTCGCAGCTGTGAAAGTTAAATAAGGCTATAGGGATGTGAGGGGTTGCTTATTCGAGGCCTGGAGTTGCTTTTCTGGGAACATCCTGCAGTACAAAAAGACCAGAGCTGGAGGAGAGAAGATGGGGAAGAATGAGCAGGCAGGGTGGGGGAGTAGATAACACATGCGTGGAGGGGAGCACGTGTGCTCAACAGGGTACTGTGTGCGGTGGTGATCAGCGGGTGGTGAGGAATTGGTGCTCGGGGCTCTGGGGACTCCCTGTGGGGCATTTCTGCTGGGTGCACCTCTGGCGGTTTCAAATAAATCCGGGGGCGGGGGGGTGGATAGCACGTGTGTGGGCCTCGGCATGCTCACAGCTTTGCACACTGTGGGCCTATATGCATTTTTTAAAGGGTCTGTTCTGCAGAAGGGTATTTGTACCCTCATCAGGTCATCCTGAATTCGGGGGCCTTTGAAGGAACCTTTCTGGCCCTCAGATGGCAGATCGCGCTGAATGTGTTGGGCTTGGTGAGGTTGGCGTAAATATTCAGATTCCCAATGGTTTGCTAGTCATAGTTTGATTGGCTCCTCCATGTGTTTGGCTTTCTCATCTGGACCTGGAGAAAACCAGTATTTCAGGCTTAATCAGGATGTAGATAACTTCTCTTTGCTGCAAAGCTCCTTGCCTTCTGGTGTAGTGTGTTTGGCTTTCTCATCTGGACCTGGAGAAAACTAGCATTTCAGGCTTAATCAGGATGTAGATAACTTCTCTTTGCTGCAAAGCTCCTTGCCTTCTGGTGTAGTACGAGGATGTGTGCAGCTGTGCGTGTCGGGGGGGACTTGTCTACTTCAGCCTCTTCCCGGGCTCAGAGGCGGGGAAGGGCAGTGTCAGTCCACAGCTGAGGAAAATGGTGTTTCCTCTGGGTTGGCCTCTCTGTATCTCCCACTTTGTGTTGGGTGCACCCCAACCCACATGACATTTGAAAGTCCCAGCTGGGGTTGCGACCACAGCACCTGCCCGAGGCTCTTTGGTAGCCCCAGTGTTAAAAAGGTGTGGATAAACTCTGCAAGTGAAATCATTACCCACCTCCCTATGTGGGACGTGACATCCAGGGGTGAAAGTCTCCCTGGCAGCGTGGGACATGACTCCCAGGGATGAGTCCGGCCCTGGCACCATGGGATCAATTCCGTTCTGAATGGAAAAGAAGCGTAACTTAATAAAGTATCAGTGGCAGAGAGAGTTCAAATAAAATTGAGAGACTACTCTGGAGGTTGCTCTTATGCAAGCTTCAATTAGACATTGCTACCTAATAGAACTTGCTAACCCCCAACCAAAACCATTCCAGCCAATCCTAAAGAACAGCTAGGGCAATATATAAAATTCTACAAAGCTTCTCAGCATTAGGGTAACATTCCAGAAACCTACAACCTCCAGATGGGTTCCTAAGCCAGATTAAGTCCTGAAACCCAGAGGGGCCAGCCTCTCCAGAACATCAGCTAGTTCCATTTCCCTATCCCATATTATTGACAGACCCTTCCAACATGAAAAAGCCATAGCCGAAGTACCCCTATAGATTGAGAGAAAGATCAAAGGAGAAGGTGGAATTATAATAGAGAAAATAGGATTTAACAAATGAGTATGACTGCTGTTATCTTTATATTGATATTTCTGTTGGTTTCCAGTGTCTTGGAGCAGCTAGAAGAAAAAACCTAAGATTGTGGAACTGTAACCTATACCAGACTCTGAAATCTGTTCTAGAATTAATTGTTGCAGTGTGCTTTGAAATTTACTGCTTCTTTATACATATGCTATTTTTCACAATGAAGAAAAGCAAAAAAAAAAAGGGAGTGTCAGGTCTGGTTCTCGCTTATGCCTCCCTCCCAGCAGTTGGGCCTGGGGATAATACAGGCTCTTTGCCTGAGTTCTGACATATGCTGGTGGAGACACAGAGACTGCAGCACTGGCTGATGTAGAATGGGTCCATGAATCGCAGAGGTGGGGCCAGTGAGTTGCAAAAAACATCCTGGTAGCTGATCCTTATAAAGCCATTAGAGAGGGGAGGGGAGAGATGAAGGGAGGAAGGAGGAACCTACCTTGGACAATCCTGGGAAGACTTCATTCTGATCAGACCTCTTAGGTCAGGTGCACATCTAAGAACCAGTGACTTTGATGAGAGGGTGCAGTGGGTGGGACAAGAAACATGTCCATTGATGATAAGGATTGGCCTAAGCCAAACAGGGACTCTCCTTATAGTTAAGTATAGGGTCAGGGTCCCCAGGGACATGTGTCTGGGAGAAGGAGGGATGGGTCCTGAACTTAATCAGAGTTTTAGAAAGAAGAAAAAAGTAGGGAAAGAACATTGGGTAGACAATCTGACGTCTTCCACACCTAGGTAAAATAAATGCCAAGAAAATGAAATAAAGGCAAAGGTGAAAAACGGTAGCAGGAACTAAAGTGCTGAAATTATCCCTCAGTCTGAGTCCCTGTTTAGAGCTCACACTCTTCAGGTAAGTGAATTGGACCCAATGGTTGGATGAAAGAAAAATAACCCTCATTGCAGGAGGCTGTTGATTCGTGGCTGAAAGTGGCAAAGGTAACTTGAGAAATTAGCCTGGTCCTGGAGAATTCAGACACTTTTGACGCACGTAATCCAGCTCAGGGGTTGGTGGAGGAGGTGCAACCTAGTCTCGTGCAATCCGTCCTCACATAGCAGCAGTTTACCTTTTGGACTTTCCCTTCCGACATGCCACCGTCATTTATTCACCAAGAACAGAAGCGACACTGTAAGGCAGGCTTTGAAGAACAGCGCCTGCCTTCAGGGAGCCCTGTGGAAGACACAGATAACAGCTGATTATGTTACAGTACAATGGGATGTCAGAAGCCCAGTGTGCTAGAGAAGCGTGCAGGGGTACTATAGCAGGAATGGGGGCTGGGGAAGGGGAGAAGTTCAGGGAGGATTTCCTTGGACAAAGTAATTCCTGGACCCAGCCCTGGAGGATGAGTAGGAGCTAGCCAGGTAAAAAAGTGCAAAGAGGAAAAGGGGAGAGTCATAATAAGTGGGTAAGTTGACTGATTTGGGGTGTGTGTGTATGTGTTAGGGGTTGATGCTAAGGATTTGCAGGTTTCTGACTTGAGTAGCCTGATTTGTGGGTGGTGATACCTTTTACGGAGATGGCAAATACTGGAGGAGTTGGAGATTTGAAGAGGAGGAAATGAATTTAGTTCAGAAATGTCGAATTTGGGATGCTTCTGGTTCGGTCGAAAGGAGGTATCTGATAACTGTGGGTATCTGTGTCTGGAACTGAGACACAGAAAACTTCCAGATAGACTTTTCAGACTGCCCACATGACATCTCAAGCCAACCATGTCTAAAATAGGCCTCGAGTTTTCTCCCTAATGTTCTTCTCTACTCCCAGTCTTCCTCATTTCTGTGAAAGAGAGTACCTAACCAGCTGCACAACTCAGAATCCTGGATTTTTCCGGATACTTCCTGATTTTCAGCCCCCACATCTAACCCATCACCCAAGCCTGACTACCTCCAGAATATATCTAGAATCCCCCCCACCCATTTCTCTGGCTGTCATCTGCGATCACTTAGGCTGAACCACTGTCTTCTTTCACCTGAATTCCTGTAATAACCTCTTTTCTTTTATTCCTGCCTGCCCCCCACCCCAATTCATTCATCACATAGCAGCTTGAATTATCTGTTTAAAAAAAATCAGATTCCATGATTCTCTGGTCTCAAAGCTTCTAGTGACTTTCCACTGTGGTCCCTGATGATCTGAGCTGGCCACCTCTCCATCTCATTGCACCTCACCATGCTGGCCTTTTCCCAGGGCCTTGAGTATCTGTTAGCAGTTTCCTGCCTTGGGGGCTCTTCCTTCTGTATGTGGCCCCCTAAAGCATCCCTCGGCTCCCAAGTTAGATTTCCCTCCCTCCATGGGGTCCTTCCTGACCACCCAGACTGAAGCTGGTCTTCCTGACTATTCTGTCTCCCAGTACCTGGTTCTTCCCATCCTAACACTTATCCCAGTTTCCACTTAGAGCCATTTTTGTGCTGATTTGTTAAATACCTAACTCAGTGCCTCATCTATATCAGTTCCAATCCCTTTTTTAAAACAACTGTTTATCCTTTACTTGTCCTCAATGAAATCTATAGGTCATATAACTCCCTCTATATGTCATTTAAAAAAAATCAGTGTAAATCTAAGCAGTAACTTGAAGGAAAAATAAAAGGAAAGTAATATGTACAAAAATAATATTTTCGTATGGAATGCCTACATTCCCAGGCCTGACATTCCAGAAATCATAATGAAGTAGTTAGATGCCTGCATCTAGAAGTAGAATTGCTGTGACTGTGACAGCTACAGATGTGGTCTGACGCTGTTATTTTGCAGTGATACATGCTTTTCTATAATGGTAAGCCACTCTTGCAAGTTTTCAAACAAAATAAAGTACAATCTTCCTTTCTCCTTCAATTTGCACCGTAATTACCTTCCTGGGCCATTTGTTAAAACTGGGCAAACAGTACTTTGTATTTATATGTACAGTGGATTAGGCCCTAGACTCAGTCCATTGTGCAAGAGGTTTTGTGTTCCCAAATGCCTAGCAGTGCCCTCTGTAATCATGCTGGGTGCTGGACTGATTCTCAGCAGGCAGTGGAGCCCCCGGGTTCCCACCCCTTTCGTTCTGACAGCCTGAACACCTCCCCGGTTCCACCCTGTCCCCTGGAGCCACGCGGCCCCAGCTGAGAGTCCCGTGTCTAGTCTTCTAGTATACTGTAAACTCCGTGAGGGCAGGACCTCTGTCTGTTTTCACTCACTGGGACGCAGTGCTTAGCTCAGAGTTGGCAGGTAGATATTCATTGGAATAAATGAATGAATATTCCACAATCATGAAGTTTGTGCTGAAAGAGTTAGGAAAGTCTACAACAAGGAAGTATGACCTGATATTCACCTTGTTTCACCGAGCATGAGGCCAGCTGACCTGTGTTTTAGGGAAAAGGACTAGTAATTACAATTTCAGATCATGTAGAATTGCAGTGCTAAGTCCTTTCCAAGGAGGAAAGTCACCACCCTGTGCACAAAAGAAATGGCCGTGGCTCTGAAGTTGTGGTATGTCTTTTTTTGGAAAGCCAAGCTTGTCTGCTGGGGAGCTTAAAACACTTGACCAGCTTTCTCCTTTATCATAACATTTGTATGCTATATTTATTCTCCCTTCACAGATGGGGAACTGAAGCTCGCCTCAGGGCCATATTTAGCTGTCTTAATCCTCTTGCTTGTGGGGTCAGCTTAGATAAAACAGAATCTTAAAACTTGATTTTTAGCCAGTAGTTTAAACCTCCTCCCACATTAACTCTGTTACTAGGGCTACTCACAACGATGAAAAATGTAGTTTGAAGTTTTAACCATGCGATGTGGTGATTGTTGGTTGGTTCCCTTCCTTTAGAGCCGAGCAAGTACTGCCTACCATTGGGTGATGGCTGGTTAGCGGCTGCCCTCTAGCCCACTGTCTTCCTGCCTCACCAGGTTTCAATTTTCTCTCCCTTTCTCCAGCTAGCTTACACCTAGTTGAGATCAGTCAGTTTCAAAAGGAAGGTAGCGATGGAGAAGCCACCGGAGATCTTATACATTAGCTCCTATATAAGCGGTCAGTTCATTAGGAGACTGATTTATAAATCAAAATATGTGAAGATGACAGTTGCCGAAAGTCAGAAGCTTCAATACAGTTCAGTTCTTCAATTTCAAGAATTCTTTTATTAAGACGCGAACCAGGCCAGTGACATGTACAAATACCCTTTCGCAACTGAAGACTTAAAAAAAAAAAAAACACCAGATATTTGAAAAGTTTTTGTAAAACAATTACTTCTTAGGAATTTATAGCACTTTTTTTTTTTTCATTCTTTCTCTGCCCCAAACTTTTTTTAGTTCACTTTAGTAGGAGGTGGTAGGAAAATTCGATAAACTCATCACTGATGAGTTTTGAACCAAATTTACCAAAATGTTCCTAAAAGAGGCTCAACCCAACTTCCTTTAAAAACTTTTTTTTTAAGGGGGTGAAAAGTGTTATTTTCATTTCACAAAGTTAGATATAAAATGAACTCAAAAGGGACAAAAGGACTAGACAAAGGGTATGAAGTTTCATAGACTACTATTACCAAGACTTATTGTAGACATGTTTATAGTTTAGATGTGTGACAATAAACATTTCATCTTCAGAAGCCAGCTTTGACCCATGAGTCCTCTTGACTTCGGCAGAACTGCCTTTTGGGGGTTGGAGTGCTTCAAGTGCCCTGCCTGATACCTATTTTTGGATTCTCGCTAGAAACAGATGTTTCTGATGGAAATCACTACTGAGTGCCTTGAAAGCCACAGAGAATGGCTGCTTCATACATCACAAAACCAACAGTTGTCAGGGACATTTTTACTCAGTTGTGTTTCATTTTATATGTCTTTTAAAGTAGTAGGAAGCTATTTTAGACTTTGGAAGGCTGGGGCTAGCCTAGTAAAGGAATTATTCAAGTGGAATCCCACTTTATCTCACTCTCATTTGTTCTAGCGGAAATCTCTTGCTTAGTTAAATGATTATTTCCTAAATAAGAGTAATATACTGGATTATTTTGGGGTGTAATGCATTCTTATTGGCACTTCATAATCCTCAAAGCATTTGTCATTGACATTCTCCCATTTTACAGAGAGAGAAACTCAGGGCTCTGAGAAAAAAGTGACTTGACCAAGACCACATTGCTAATAGGGGGTATATTTTCAACTCGGCAAGGAGCCAACTCTAACGCTTCCTCTTCCGGGAAGTCTTTTCTTAGGGTCACCAAAGTACCGCTTTTGTCATTTACTGCATTTTAACTTGTAATAGTCGTGTTCACATACATCTTGTCTCCATTATTGTGAACTTCCTAGGAGCAGGGACTGTGTCTTCTTAAGTTCTCCTCCTGGTGCTAACCTCAGGCATGCTCCTGTGCTAGCACTGCAGTTTCTTCTCTTCTGGCCCACAGCTTCAAGGTCTTCAGAGCTCTTGGCAAGATGCAGGGGTGCACAGTGGGTCCTCTTGCTCATTTGTGCTTATTGACCCAGTTTTCAATAATAGATATGAGAAAAGTTTGTAAACTCTATCAGGAGTTTTACAAACTAGATATGCTTTGAACGTGGCCCTTTCTGTATTTCCCTGGTGACTGCACTTAGCACAGTCCTGGGCACAGAGTAGGTGCTTCGGCACTTCTTTTTGCATTGAGCACTTATGTGTTTACCTGCTCACGTATGTATTCACCTGCTCCAGCTTACCCTTTTTATATCTCTCATTGTTGCCTGCTATCTTTTTATATATGTGTATATATATATATATATCTTGAATTTCCAACTTAATTATAAGCTCCCGAGAGGGCTATTATTTCTTCTCCTTGCTTGTATATATCCTCAGAAGAGCTTCTGTGAACTATGATCTCAGTAGACACTTGCTGATCAAATTTTCTTTTGGCACTGGCAGGAATCGAACCCCGGTCTCCGGCATGGCAGGCGAGAACTCTGTCACTGAGCCACCGTGACTCCGCCCAGCCACTGTCGCACCGCCCTTGCTGATCAATTTTAAATGACCAGGGGGTGATAGATAGCATTGCAACGGCAGACTTTTCAATGGGAGTGGCTTGGATTTAAAATACATGTTTGTGGAATATACATTTTAAAAGAAAGCACGTATTTTAAAAACATGTATTTTAGACAGAAATCAGTCGAGTTGGAGGAACTCCCAGGCCACGTGGAGGGGAAACATCCAGTGCAGAAGTGAAGAGGCTGATGGCCCCTGCTGGCCAAACGAGACACGAAAAGGGGCCTGCGGGCCAACTGGCCATTTGCCGCGTTTCTCTGCTACACTTGAACATATTGCGTTTCTTCTTGGAGCAGGTTTCATCAGTCTCTTATTGTCCACTGACCCGTTAGTGGCAAGGGAGTGATCTTTTTCAAGGGTAAAGGTTATCATCAGAGATCCAGGACTCCTGACTAAGCTACCAGAACAAACAAGAAGATACCTCTTTGGTATTTAGCCAGATGTTCCCAAAGGTAACAATTTTAGTAAGAGATTTTACTGAGCAATCCCGATGACTGAATTCAGCATTGTGTTTCATGGCTTTGGCAGAAGACAATTGTCTTTATTAGGCTTTTCTCTTATTTCTGAGACCATTCCAGTTACCATGCTGAGATGTTTAAATACCTACCTTTCTTTTATTGGAATTAAAATATAATTGATTCGTTAATTAGGAGGACACTAAGGATTTGGCTTTGGGACCTTCTGACTTCCCAAACTGTTCACTCATCAGTGGCCATTTAAAAGCTAAGGGCATGGCTTCACATTTAACTCTCTTTGTGCTATCAAATTTTAAATACGTAGGTTGAGATGAAAGTTTCTGCATGTTTTCAATTTACTTATTCCCAAATGCAAAATATTACATTGAGCTCACTCAAGATACCGCACAGTGGGTAAAGACAATTTTATATGATACAGTGTACAGAATGCACAGGGGACACTTAAAATTTTTTTTTTGCTATTATTAGACTTCTAATTACTCAGGCTGGATGGGAGCAGAAAGGTCTCATTCTTATAATAACTACCAATTATTTAGCTGGAGATGACAGCCCAAAGGCGTTCATTTTAGGTAGTTCAGATTTAAGAAGTAACATTTTCCTAGGCATTCTAGATGTTCTTGTTTTGTTTTGTTTTTTTTAACCCCAGTACTTCACATTTTAAGTATTCCAACAAAATCTGTAACTTAACAATCTAGAACGATTGAGCTAACTTCCGTCCTGTGCCCGCAAGCCTCTCACTGAGGAATGCCAGCATTCACTGTGGTTATAAAAGGAATGCAAATAACAGATTTATGTTTTATAGAATATTTTCTTTGATATTATTAAGCATTTCTAGAAAACTTGGCCTTCATTTACTTTTTATTTCTTGTACTATTCCCCAGAGAATGAGTACACAACTCCATTTCCCTGATGAGATAAACTTGCTGGGAAGTAGGAATTTCATATGTTATCTAATTTGGCTTTTTTGTTAAATTTTGAATAGTCTTGAGGCTCTTGCATTCCAGAATCACTAATTACTACAATAATTGTGTATTGTTCTTTTATTAATCCAAAACTTATACTCTCCTAAGAGACCCCAGTTTGATTTCTGTATTTTGATGTCAGTGTAGAAAATTTTCTTTCTTACTGAAATCTTTTCTTCTCTGTGGTTGGTGGGAGATGCAAAGCCCTGCCTGGGTGGGACTGACTGGAGCCCGCAGGGGTTTGCAGTGGAAAAGGAGAGTCGCTTTCCCAAGAATTTCCCAAATTTCCTTAGAGTCCTGTGGGATGGGCTCCACAGCATTCTAATGCTGTGAAAATTGGAAAACTAAGTATGGATGAGGAGTCATTTTATGAGAACTACTCCCTGACCATGCTAAGCTGGTTTGCTCAGAAGCATAGAGTTGCTGGGCAGAACGCTGAGATTTAATGTTTTCTTGGTTTTTTTTTTTTCCTTTATGGACTTGCAGTCTGAAATAGAGTACAGAAGATGTATTTAATGCATGTAATAGTACTATTTAACACAAACTAATTTTTTTAAACATGATAGTTTAGATAGCAAGCCTTTTATGTAAATGATTGTGCTTCACAGGTTTCATTCCCACTCTATTTGATTCCTTTGTTACAAGTTTTTAAATACCAGAACTCTGCTTTTTCAAAACCAACTAGGGGTCTCCACTTCTAAAAATAAAGGTGTGAAGAAGGGAGAGGATCATAGTTCCCCTCCTGTCCTGTCACAGCTATCAGCAGAGAAATTGTTCAGTGTCTCTGGCTCCAGATTACAGATGTGCCCTTCAAAAGCATCGCAGAGAAGCAGAAGGGTTCACCGCCGAAGTCAAGAGTTTGGGATATTAATACGCGAGTTGAAAGTTTTATTTAAAAAGATGTCAATAGATGACATGAAGGAAAGAGTGTTCCCCAAAGGGAAACACTACTGCTGAAATGCCATGTGGAAGGCACTTGAAACATCCCTTTTCTTCCACATTCACACAGTTCTAGCAGTGAAATGGGTCATGTAAGGGGGGAGATGGCCTGGGCCAAAAATAATGTTTCCTTGAAGCCAGGGGAGAGCCTTGCCACCACAAAAATGGAATCCAGACTGTACTCGCTCACTAGAATATGAGTAAGTAGAATTTTGTGTCTCGTAAAATAGTCTATTCAAAACAAGGATGATAGATACTAAAACAACCATCATAGTGTGACCAGTAGATAGACTATGAGGCGGCGGTTGAAATGATATGGTAGCCTGACACGTTTTGATCTGGAAAGACCTCCAAGACGTACTGTCAGAAGAAGCTGCAGAACCACACGTATTTGCATGGTTTATTTATGCACAGATGTATGAATATGTACAGTTGAAGGTATTTACATGCATAGAAAAAGAACTGGAAGGATTCTCGTGAAAGCATCTATATTAGGAAAGAGAAAAGAAATTTGGGAGTAAAGAGGGATTTTCTGGGTTTTACTGTTTATGTTGCTGCTTTAAATTTTCACACACACACACACAATTAAGGTTCTATACAAACAGGGAAAGCTCAGATTTAGGTCTCAGGGTTTGAATCTCAGCTCCCTTGCTTACTGGCTATGCGTCGTTAGACACGTTACTTGACTTCTGTGCCTCAGTTTACTCAAATGGAAAATAGGGACAATGGTACTTCTGTCATTTAGTTGTCATAGGAATTAATACATGGAAGAGCATACAGCCTTAGCACCTGACACATAGTTTACGTTCAGTAAATCAGTTCTTTTAAATTATAATACTTAGAGACCATCTAGCTAAAATTAATTCTTTATGCCCACTCTTCAGTTAAAAACATTTCGTATGGTAGCCCATAACAGACTCTGGGATCTGTCCTGTAACTACTTGTTGAAGAGTGCTCTGAAAATTATTGTTCATTTATTTCTTTGATTTATATATATGTTATACAATAAAAAAGTTAAAAACAAAACATTTCCAGGGACAGCTTTAGTAATCATGATGTATTTTCTCACTGTGTCATCAGAGTGGTTAATGATATTGTCATTTTTTTAACCCTACTGGTATTCAGAACTTCAAAGGAACAATAACAGAGATAAAAAGGAAGTATCTTATTTGATGTAGAGTGCTCCACATTCAGTTTGTGGTATGCTCTTCAATTTGCTTCTTTCTAATGTACATATTAAACTATAGGAATGTAAATGGTAAATAATGAGGTTTTTCTTTCTTCCTTAGGAAGACTATGACCGCCTGAGGCCTTTATCCTATCCCATGACTGATGTCTTCCTTATATGCTTCTCTGTGGTAAATCCAGCCTCATTTCAAAATGTGAAAGAGGAGTGGGTACCAGAACTTAAGGAATATGCACCAAATGTACCCTTTTTATTAATAGGAACTCAGGTATGTCTGAATTACTGACTCACCCACTTATGACTAATAATCTCTGTGGCCTATCTTGAGGTATTGCTTTCAGATAAAAGGCCCTAAGATTTAGCAAGTGATACAGAGGTTTCAGTTGCAAATTAATAATTTCCATAGTGTTCTAGTTTGCTAGCTGCTGGAATGCAATATACAGAAACAGAATAGCCTTTAAAAAGGGGAATTTAATAAGTTGCTAGTTTACAGTTCTAAGGCCGAGAAAATGTCCCAATTAAAACAAGTCTATAGAAATGTCCAATCTAAGGCATCCATCCAGGGAAAGATACCTTGGTTCAAGAAGGCCAATGAAATTCAAGGTTTCTCTCTCAAGTGAGAAGGCACATGGTGAAAACAGTCAGGGCTTCTCTCTCAGCTGGAAAGGCACATGGCGAACACAGCGTCATCTGCTAGCTTTCTCTCCTGGCTTCTGGTTTCAGGAAGCTCCCCGGGAGGCGTTTTCCTTCTTCATCTCCAAAGGTCACTGGCTCCTGGACTCTCTGCTTCATGGTGCTGCAGCATTCTCTGCTCTCTCCGAATCTCTCATTCTTCAAAATGTTTCCTGTTTTGTAGGACTCCAGTAAACCAATCAATACCCACCCGAATGGGTGGAGACATGTCATCACCTAATCCAGTTTAACAACCACTCTTGATTGAGTCACATCTCCAGGGAGATGATCTGATTACAGTTTCAAGCATACAGTACTGAATAGAGATTAGAGATTAGAAGAAATGGCTGCCTTTATACAATGTGATTAGGTTTAAAACATCGCTTTTCTGGGGTACATACATCCTTTCAAACCAGCACACAATATTTATAGAAGTGATGCCAAAAGAAAGCAGATTTATTAATTGAAAAAATTAAATTCCTGTTTAATTTTTTTTTTTGATATGAGAGTAAATGGGACTACATGCTTTGATTTTTCTTTAAAGGCATGTAATATTATGAGACATTTTTTACCTTTCTTAGATTGATCTCCGAGATGACCCCAAAACTTTAGCAAGACTGAATGACATGAAAGAAAAACCTATATGTGTTGAACAAGGACAGAAACTAGCAAAAGAGGTAATAGAATATTTACAGAATTTAAAAATAAATGTAAAAGAAGGTAACATAATAATAGAAGCTTAACATTTATTGTGCATTTACTGTATGCCAGGCACTGTGCTAATTTGCATGCATTATCTCATTTAATCCTTGCACTGACTCAGTGAGGTATGTCTGACTAGTACCCCATTTTATAAAAGAGGAAACAGAGGCTTGGAGAGGTCAGGTAACTCTCCTGCAGGTAACATTTGGCAGAGCTAGATTTCAATCCAAGGTCTGATTCTAGGGCCCAGCACTTATACCTGTGCTCAGCTGCCAACGATATTTTCTTTAAAAGCCATGTATAGAAAGAGGCATCAGAAGAGGTGCTAAGGCCTTGTTAAACACTTAAAATTAAACATTTGTACTGCATCAAATCAGGCTCTGTCTTCAGTTAAGACTCATGGAATTAGGTAGTGGAGTGGCATAGGATGCCAATTTAAATCTGAGGTTAAAAACAAATTATGGCTGGCTTGTAAAGAAATATGTTGGATTTTCCTCTATTCTTTTTATATAGGTGCATAGAAAATATTAGCATTCTAAAAAATATTTAACAGTGATATGTTTAATACTTTTTAATTTATATCCTTCCTCACTTCAAAGCCAGTCGGACCAGTTTGTTTTTCTCCGTTTGGCGTAACATTATCAGATTTTATTTTTGAAATGTGGTGGCTAATAGGACTTTTGTGGAAACAGAATCTAATAAGGTCTGTTTTAATGTGCTATCAGGAAGCTGAAGAAAGCAAGAAAAAGTTTTGGAGGGCAATTTTCCTAAAGCAAAAGATAAATGGCTTCACTAATGAATTACTTTAGAAATTCTATGTATTCAATTATGTAATCTTGGGGAAAGAAGGACCTTCTAAACATGTCATAAAGGCAAAAGTCATAAGTGAAAAAGTTTAATACATTAAACTAATACCACATTAAAACATTAAATACCACATCAAATGCCACAAATAAAATTTAAGTCATACAACAAACTTGACATATGTGATAGAAAAATGGGTTATTATCCTTTGTATACAGGAACCTAGTAGATGAATTAATCAGAAAAAGATCTATCTTAATAGAAAAATGGGATAAAAAACACCAATGAAAATTTACTTAAAAAAATGCAACTTGCCATTGAAGATAGGAAATATGTTCAAACTATATGTCAAATAAGCTGTTCAATTTTCACCTGTAAAATTGACAAAAAATAAGAAATTTGTTACACACTGTTGCCAAGGGAAATGGGCACCATATTGTACTGTTGCTGGTTAGTGAAAGCAATTTTGACAGGCATTTTGGCAGTGTGCGAAAATCTTCAAATCATGTGACTTTTTTTATCAAGCAATTCCAAATCTAGGAATTTTATCACAGAAAAATGTCTAGAAGGATATACACTAGTATTTTAACAGTGAGTTGTTTCTGAGTATTATGAATATGGATGATTTTTTTCCATATCTGTATTTTATAATGTTTTTATATAATGATGTGTTGTGTTAATTGTGTAAAAAAGATTTTATATATTTGTGATTTTTTTTCCTTCCCCCCCCCAGATAGGAGCATGCTGCTATGTGGAATGTTCAGCTTTAACCCAGAAGGGATTGAAGACTGTTTTTGATGAGGCTATCATAGCCATTTTAACTCCAAAGAAACACACAGTAAAAAAAAGAATAGGATCAAGATGTATAAATTGTTGTTTGATTACATGAGAAACATCTTCAGTGGCCAAGGAAACTGTCTGTTTCTCTCAGAAAGCATATGAATGCCATAGTTATTCTCAGACCTCTTCTAGATAATAAAACAGCTTAAAACTTGGGGGGGAAGGGATGTAAAAAACTGCCCTCAGAATTCTATATAGTTAAGAATGTCTCTTAAAGGTCCAAGAAGCAGCAAACAGCATCTGAAGCCACAATCTATTATAAATACTTTATTTCAACTAGAAGGTACAATCTCTCAGGGGTTTCATAGTTTAAAAAGCTTACAATCACATCATGTTGTAACTACATAAAAAAAAAAAAGAACAGTGCTGTAAACGGAACTGCTTGGCTTTGACCATACACATTTCTGCACAGTCTTTATGGAGTCTGCACAAAGAAATATCTTCTCCCTTTGCTCCAACTAATTGTTCTTGTATGTAAGTCGCTTTCTATTCCAGTATATCCAGAGTGGTGAAATAACAAGGCCTGCCACATAGCCAAAGGTCGCTCCAAGTGTGCAGGAGATGGGCCATACCTGAGGAGAGAACATATGAGATAAAAAAAGAGCAAATGTTTTATTATTACTTGAGCACAAGTTGAGTGTAACCTAAATATTTCTACATTAAAGCTTAATGTGCTTTCTTAAAGAATGCCAAAAGTGTAACAAGGTCATAACTGCATTTACCATGAACACTAAAAATGTGCACACTTTAGTTAATGTGCATTAAACTGTAACAATGCTTCTGGCAATTGTAGATTTAGTTTGATGCTCCCCAGCTTGCACGAGATACATGCTAAAATTACAAATTAAATTTTGGGTCAGACTTTGTCATGACCTTGGACTCAATTTAGATCTCTGAACTAGTTAGTAATTTTTTTTAAATTTCCACATTGGCTATGTACAGCAAATGAAATGAGAAGTGCGTATGCTGATCAAACTACAAAAAAATTGTTTAAATTATGTTAAAGATAAAAGACCTAGAACTCAAGCATGTTACTTGGAACTTACAAAAGTAAAATCAATGTCCATAGTAAAACTGATGTCACCTTTCAGATATAGATATTGGAACCGTAACAACTTATCAAATTACAACTTATAGACATGTCTAGAATTTAAGTTAAGCTAAATACTGGCTTCCAAACACCCATTTTTCCATAGCTGTATAACAATTCTCATTATATAGCTTCAAGCCAGAAATAAATAATGTTGATTTGTTTTGTCCATGAGCCATGCATGTTGGTCCCTAAGTGAAAGGCTCTGCTTAAAAAAAACTGGACACTATTTTCACATTCATCTGTGAAGCCTGTTTGGTATACTGGAGCCATTTCCAATTTTTCTCTGGAGGACAGACCATTTAATGGTGTTTGATGTGAACCTTAATTACTAGTTCTATTACCTAATTAAGATTCCTTGTTTGGTATTTGTGGATCTGCCTTATTCTGAATGTCATGCAACAGATAGCTGTGTTGTGAAACAAAGTTTCAATCTGAACAGATAAATGCTGTTTTATAGAGACACATTACCTAATCCATAAATTTTTCCAACCTTTCCTAGATTTAAACTTGCTATTACCTGAATTATGATTTCTTTATATCTTTGGTGGGCTTCTGTTAATTTCCATGACTTGAGCCTCTAGTTATGTCTACTGCACAGATTGGGTACTGGAACACTAAACTTTTATACTTGAAAATGACCGCCTTAAATGCTCATATCAGCCACAAATCTAGGATGTACTGTTGTCTTGTATGTGAGCTTTGTAGAGATTTTTAAAAATATAAGCATCATCTTCCCCATTGAAGAATGAAGAGCCTACTGGATTACTAGTCAGAAGCTTTCTCTGTGAACTGGACATTGGATGTCTTCTTTCTCCCAAGAAGCGGTGGTCTGCATTACGTATCACGGCCTTATGTATGCTCAAATGGAATTTTATGTAACTTTCTTATTTAATTTTGGTCTGCTGTTTTTCAAATAGAATTGAAAGGAATTGTATAAATCAATAGGTATATCAGTTGTTTAACACATGGTAAAAGGAATTGAGACAGTAAAATATTAATATTCATTTCTAGCTTGCCCTTTGGGGATTTGATGGGGGCTCTCCCCTCTTGTCCCCAATTCACATCCCTGAAACTTGATTTACTAGCTAATGAAAGTTAAAAATCTAGAATTTGTCCTGTCCTACGAGAATTGGATGAGGACTCTGAAAACAAACTCTGATGTCACCTCTGTTTTTTGATTGGGCCTAAAGTTCCCTATCTCTAAAGATGATCTCTAAGTCTCTCCCATTTATCAAATCTTATGATGCTCCTCTTATTAGCAATAATCATTGTTGGACATTACTTTTCAGCTTCACATTTTTAAGATGGTAAGATCCATGTACATAGATCATTAGAACTCTAAGCAAAGATGATTGTATCATCTGAACCTGAGGTGCCTTAGGTACTCTACTGACCTTGATGGGGTTTGGAGTTTCCCATTGCTTACTAAGAGCTTTTTAATTGCTTTGGCTCTTTAGTATTTCTTTTTTGCAAAATCCTCCCTGCCGCTTTAACTAAAAACCAAAGATTTGTTTTCTTTTCATAAGCAGAATGTAGAAAAATTGTCTTATTTTCAGAAGCACTTCATTAAAGGTTTAGGTTTCAACAGATATTCAGATAATCACTGAACAACTAGTTCAAACTAGTGAAAAATCTGGGAAATAAAATACTTAGAAATATTTTATTGACATGAATTTTGCTAGTGAATACAAATACATTGCTTCAAATAAGGTCATGTATGAATGAGCTTGAAAGAAATTTATAATTAACTTTTACATGTAGAAAATCAGTTCTAAAGTTCTTAAATACTTTAGGGATTCCCTGAAATTTTATTTACTGCTTTCCTAACTTTTATCCTCATTCTGTCTGTCTCTAAAGGTTACATTTAAGTTTGCCAGGTTTAGTTATCAAATTTCTAATAAGTGGATCCAGATGAATGGTTTTTGTTCCAAATTATCTTAGTTATTTTAGACACTGCTTCCATTTGGTTTTTTCATTATTAATTTAAAATACCAAATTGAATACTGGTTTGTTGGTTGTTGCTTCTTAAGTGACTGTTACTTTTACAGTGTCCCATCTTAACATATGGGGTTACAAATAAAATAATATACATAGTGTACTATTTATGTAAAGCACTGAACTTCTTACCTAGTTTTTTATTTAACACCCTATGTAAACACTTCGGATAATAGTCTGCTCTGGGTTTCTCAAGCTGTGAGTCTGCTAAGGGTGAGCATCCGCACTTTGCTAAAGAAAGCCCTTTCAAAGTGCAGGGAGAGTAATTCCTCATACGTCCCTGCCAAATTCCAACCTGGGTCACTCAGTTCTATTTTAATCACTTTGTAATTTCAATATGGCTTCTTCCTACTCTGTTCCCAAACACATACACATTCACACATATTCTTTAAACAGCTGCCACACTTCCACCTCCATCAGAATACCAAAAATTAAATGTTGATTAAAAAGTTTTGTCACTGTAGGGGTTAAGGCTTGGGACACTTGTTTTTCAATGTTCTGTAAATCTCGAGAAATGTATGCCAACAGCAAATAAAAATGTTGGGGTGGCTTCTAAGACTACTAGTGATGGACTAGCCTTTGAACTTCAAAGAGTACCTCCCTGCGAATCCTGAAATAAGCAGTCCTTAATTGTAACGTACTAATTTTTAAAAGAGAATTTCTTTATATGAGGGTAATTTTCCTGGGTTTTGTAGATAAAGAAAGGCAATGGCAAAAGGAGAATTGAAGGAAGCTGGGAGAATTTGCACGCTAAATATAATCACTCCTCAAGTAATTTCTTCCTGACTTATAATTTCTTTAAAATTATTAAATTACAGTATGGCAACAGAATCATATTGACTTTTCAAATCTAGTTTAATCATGTATTTTCATAACTATATCTTTATTGTTTTTCAGTTAAAACTATTCCTTGTCTCACATATAGAAATGTTTCATTTTAACATTCTTCATGGCGCAGGATTTAAAAAAATACAGATTTTAAAAAATGTACTGCATAGACAATTCAGTGCATTGCTATAAACATTTCTCCAAATTGTGGTAATCTGAGATGGCTATATATAATCATCTTTTTTTTGTTTAAGAAAAATAGAGAACTTAGAAGAAAGCCATTCATGGGAAGGAAGTCATTCACAAGTGTTTGCTATCAAAATGAGGCTTCTTCCTTTTTATCCAGTTTTGAAGAAACAACCCCCGTTGTATAACAAAACATATACAATGCAAGTGGACAAAATGATTAAGATTAACATTAAAAATAAAAGCTATAAAAAATAAGTATATAATGTGAAAAAAGTATCTTGTTTAGAGTACTATACTTAACCCACTTCCTCCTCTAAATCAAGTAACTCCAAATTATGAATATTTCATATACTTAAACCAAATGAGGTCAGTGTTCTCTTAAAATAATTTAATCAACATTAACAAAGGCCTTAGATAATGTAGGGTTTTGTACATGGTACCAGCAATAAGTTATACTTCTCACAGAAATAAAACAATTTTGCCCTAATAAGCTACAAAACAAATTCTTAATAAGAATGATACAAACACTGTGCTTTCTCTGTTATAAAAAATCAGTATTATTGCTGGTTGAAGGATATCTCAAAATTATACATCCTTCCGTCCACTTGAAAACACACTGCTCTCTCTTCGGATCAGGCATTACTACAGAACTCTGCTTATATTTTAGGAAAGCACAATGTACTAAAATATGTACTGCTTGATATTTTTCAAAGCACGTCGTAAGCAGTATAGAATAGTGATTTAGAACAGCGATTTTGGTGTTAGACTGGATGTGAGTCTTGGCTCCGCCATTTACTAAATACGTGACCCTTTTCTGTGCCTTGGCCTCCTCACTTACAAAATGAGTATAATAAAACTCACCTCTGGGGGTTGTGGCAATGATTAAATGAGACAATGCACACTATATAGAACTTAGCACAGAGTACAAGTAACCAGTTATGTGAACTGTAATTAATAATCTTTTTATTCATATTTCTAATAGACACAAATAAATTGCCGTTATGGTCTAGAGCAGCATTATTCCCCACATCACAACTTTTAAAGAAAGAAAAAAAACCTCAAGTTTTCTATAAGTACTTTAAAAATATTTCTTAAAAATGACATCTATTCCCGACCCAAGCATCTCCCACCCAACAAAATTTTTTTTTAAAACTATACCTAACAGTATTCATACTCCCTTCTTGTCAAATATGACCCCCAGATATACACAAAATTTTGCATATAATATCAGGGGTTCACATCTATGGGCTAGTTAAGAATCTCTACACTCTGCATCAGTCTACCTTAACAAGTATTCTTATTTACTCTTCTAGTGGGTCAAAGAAATAAAATGACCCTTTACATTTTGAGTTTCAGAATTTTAAGGATCAATTTCAATAAAGTAAATGGCATTTGTTTATTATTATATGATGTGAGAGTAAATATAGTTTAAATACATTTTACTTGATTATAATATGCACATTATTTCTTAGTTCTCTCTAATTTACATTACGTACATATAGACATAAACTTGTACTGGTCATTAAAATTAAATCCACATATTCTTATACTTCATATAACAGCTACTTTGGCATATCAATATTGACTATGATTATAAGCTCCCTTAGGTTTCCTATAATGTTCATTTATTTGAAATCAGTTTAAAATGTTAAAAAAACTTTTAAAATATTTATACTAAAATATTAAGGTGTTCCTAAAATACTGTGTATTTTATTCGGGAGTGTTAATTTTTTTTTTTTCTCGGAAGCAGCACAGGGCAGCCCAGTTCAGTCACTTATAACCTTAAAACCTTGGCCAAGACACTTGGCAGCTGAGCCTCAGTTTCCTAATCTGTAAAATAGAGACAATAATACATAATGTGCTTAAAACACAGAGCTCTTGTATTAACCGAATAATATTTTTAAATTTGTCATAAACATGTATTATTTTGTGTATTACATATTTTAACTAGAAAAAATTAAACTTACATGACCACTAATAGAAGTTATTTCCTGGGTTAATGCCATTGCTAGGTAATAATTAGAACCAGTAGTTTAAAATGAAATAGGAAGTTCATGAGCAATGTTATACTGGGCTATAGAATTATTCCCTCACCCTCATAATAGAATCATCTTTAATACATGTCATTCTTCACATGAAATGTCTGGGGAGTATAAAACGTACAAGAAAAAACGCTCAGGAGCTATACAACATACTAGCATTATATTAACTATTTGTAGCCTCACCTCAGAAATAGAAGAACTATTCCCTGTTCTTTGTTGTAGTTTTTCACAAATTTTAAGAAGCAAAATAAGTATAGAACTGGTTTTAAACTAGCTGTGAGCAGACCTTTATATCATTTTAAAAGCCTAATATTACTGATTCCATCCATTCATTCATTAAAAAATTATTTATTGAGCCTTTCATATAAACTAAGCAGTTAAGCTAAAATTAATATCAAACTATTTAGTTTTGAAGAAATTTTAATATCATATATTCTTAAAAATATGTTCTAATATAAAAAAATGACAATTTTTGGAGAGGTATATGCTATCACAGACATGGGGAAACTGACCTATCTGCAGAATGGAACACCTAGAAATACTTAGCCCACCTCGCACCCATCAGGAACCATTTATCTGGCTCTCTCTTCAGATAAAAAGAAAGATAAAACCCAGGGAGCTAGTTCTAAATTCCTCACAAGCTACTTTTTTAAATGTTTGCTTTATTTTTTGTGCTTCCATAATTTGCATTTGCTTGACTAGTAGAATTCATCTTTCAAAACCCGACATTTCTATTGGTTTTAACTCATTTATTTTTTTCCTCTAAATTTAGTCTTTTTTTTTTTTTTAATTTGCATATGGGCAGGAGGCACCAGGGATCGAACTCCAGACCTCCAGCATGGCAGGTCAGAGCTCTGCCTGCTGAGCCACGGCAGCCGCCCTCTAAATTTAGTCTTAAATGATGCTTTTTGCCAATTAGATGTTCTTAAAGCAAATGCTCTTTTCTGATGTAGGAATACATATACAGATGAATCTACTCATCTGGACAAATTTATACAGTTGCAGATCTGCATTGATTTGTATATACTCGGACTAGCTCCTCCTATGACTAAGAGAACAGATTTAGGAAGTTATTTGTGGAGAAGTTTACAGTCTACGGTCTGGAAGGTCTTGTCAGAGTGACAGCAGATGAGTTAGCTTGGGCAGCACTATCCTCTCACATGATGGCTCCACAGTGAATCCACCTATTACACACAAAACTATTGTCTCTGTCAGTTACGTGTTACCATAGGGTGTGGTTTTGTGTATGTGTTGTTTTTCTTTAGCATGTTGAAACACAAATAATATTCATATAAATCAGTATTTCTTTTCTATCTAAAAAACTATAGTTGGTTCAAGTAAACCTATTTAACCTAAAAACATGCAACTCTTCAATTAATCAAATCTATAATCGTAGTTTTAGCCTTCCCAGCATTATTTGCAGTAGTGCAAATAAACTTATATGTTTATAGTCATTAGGATTATAAGTGTTATAATCCTTAAGATTTCTAGCTTCAATTTATGTAAGATTTATCTGCACCTGTGACTATAGAAAATGAATATATATCTCACAAATATTCAATGTTAATTAGCTAAAAAACTGGAAAAAACAACTTCTTAAATATACCAAACTTCTTAAATATACCAAACATTCATTTATCTGGTACCTGGTGGGAATAAGTACAAATACTTTTAAATAACTTTAATTGTTTTAAAGAAAATCTCAAGTGTCTAAAATTCAAATTTCAAACTCACTTGTATCAAAATACTTTATTATTAAATCCATTTTGTTTTTAACTTCATAAGAAATCAGTCACAGAATTTTATGCTTAGAAGAGATCTGATCTTCTGGTTCAATTCATTTGGGAGATAGTGGCAATAAAGTCTAGAGTTTAAAAATTTGTTTTTTGAGGGTGTGTATGGAGTTTTCTAAATAAAGGCGTTGCATATTAACTTAAATACTCTCCTACAAATGTATTAAATCTTGCCACTTAAAATATATACACCACCAGAGTGTTCATGGATTAAGAGGAGAGTCTTATATGGGGAAAGAAATGCACTATAATAAACTACTCAAGATTTTCTCAAGAGACATGTTTGTTTTTGTTTATTTTGTTATTTTTGCATGCTGTATGGTCGGGGTCACATTTCATTCTTTTTCCATGTGACTATCCTTTTATCGCAGCACTATTTGTTGAATGATTTTTTTTTTTGGTGGTGAGGGAAGTGCACGGGCCAGGAATTGAATCCGGGTCTCTGGCATGGCAGGCAAGAATTCTACCACTGAACAACCGTTGCACCCCTGATGTAAGTTATTTCTTAAAAGAAAAAGTATGTTTCAGAGTGTCCAGCAATGAAGAGAATCATGGCTTAGTGGGGCTCAGGTCTGAATCCTAACTCTTCTGTTTACCAGCTGTTGTACTGCTGAGCAAGATGCTTAACTGCCCCCTCTTTCCCTGCCCCCCTTTGATGTTCTATTTGTAAGAAAAGGAATAAAACCTACCTTGTACTGTGGTTGTCAGGATTAGTACAAGAGTGCCAAGCCCCTGGCCTGGTACACAGAAAGATCTATAAATGTTACATTCTCTTTCTCTTGCTATTTTCTGAAATGTCAGACAGGATTGAAAATTATGTGAAATGCAAATACTGTAAATTGATACCAGATATCAAAGAAACAGAAAGATGAATGCTACAGCCCACCCTACCTACCAACTGAGGGACTGCTGGGCAGAAAGAATAAAATAAGCTGAGACAGTTAAGACTTTTTCTAACACATGAGAATGCATATGATGGAACTTGCATTTTTTTTAATGCTAAAAATATAGCCATTAAACTACTCTTTTATAGGTAACAAATGTCTATAACATCAGCTAAGCAGAACTATGTGTCAAGTGCTGAACTGAGTATTTTAGAAGGATATTTTTTAATCCTCATTAGCAAATGGCAGAGCCAGGATCTGAATCCAAGTAATTTGACACCAGTGCTCTTAATCCTCATGTTATCTGCCTACCTATCCCTAGATATCCCTAGAAAATGTGGGTTTAAAACCTTCATGGCCAATTTCCTTGGCTCAGAATAACCAATGACATTTCTTAACTTCCATCTTATCTTTTATTACATGAAATACTAGCTCATCTTTTGATAAAGAGAAATGAAGACATTTTCCAGATGAAAAGCTCACAGCTACATCTATGCAATATTTTGCGCCAACTAAATCTGAATCTAAATCACAATCTGAATCCAAATTATTGTCATCCCAAATAATTAAATTCCAGTCCTGGGTGATATTTAAATATGTGTTATACTCATCTAGATTATATGCTTTGCACATATGTAAGAACCCAACAAATATTTATTGGTTATTTACAGATAACCAAGCAGATAAAGAATCGAATTACAAAAGTATTCAACAGTCCAAATATTTATTTTGTCAGTAACTATAAGTTTTTCCTGGGAGTGAAAAAGGCTTTGGGTTACAGGTGATTTGAATGTTTATTTTCTTGTTAACATATATATATATATATATATATATACACACACATTTTTCTTTTTCTTTTTTACATGGGCAGGCACCAGAACTGAACCCAGTATCCAGCATGGCAGGCAAGAACTCTGTCACTGAGCCACTGTTGCCCACCCTATTTTCCTGTTAATATTTAAAAGCAAATAATTAAGGCAGGGGAGAGAAGCAAGATGATTTTCAAGTACTTAAGAAAAAAAAAAAGATGACTGAGGAAATAGTGGATAGCCATCCACCATATACCCTTTAATCAAATCCCCTTGTTATATGACTGGAGTTGGCCATAAAGATGGTACCCAGGTTCATTAAAAAAAAAAAAAAATCCCCTTGTTGCTTCCTCTGAAGAGAAGGCTTCCTCTAACTATAAGGATGCTTACCATCTTCTTTGTTTTTTAAAATTACTTAATTTATTATATTTAAATATGAATTATTGAGAAAATCTTTTTTCACTGAGACTATATATTTTCAGTGTATATGTAGTTGCTCAGTGAAGAAACAATTTAAAGGGCAGGCCACAGTGGCTCAATAGGCAGAGTTCTCGCCTGCCATGCAGGAGACCCGGGTTCAATTCTTAGTGCCTGCCCAAGCAAAAAAAAAAAATAGAAACAACTTAAAAATATATAAATATGTTTGAAATTGCTCACTACAGAATTCACATCATTATGATGTCATGTTTCTTCTCAGGCACTTTATACAAAGTCAGATTCCAGTTCAAAGTAGAGAAAATTGAACTGAAACGCGTAAAAGCTTTGGGGGATTTTGCATGTGTGCCTGTGTGTTTTAAAACAAATCTTGTTTCTCTGATTAGAATAGAAATAAAAACAGAAAAGCTTGCTTTACCACACACATATCAAACCTGAATTGTGCTAAAAGGAACAAAGAACTAAAATCTCTTCTTAATATATGTTACGTTTTAGTAATTAAGTATATACAGTATTTTTTATCTTCACACAGGCAGGCACCGGGAAGTGAACCTGGGTTCATGGCAGGCTAGAATTCTACCACTGAGCCACCATCGCACCACCTTCTCATGAAATTTTGCTCTAGAAAAATCTCCATTTTGAGGAAATGCCCTATTCTCTTATCTGGTTAATAGCCTCTCTGGCAGATTCTGTCGGCATCATGAGCGACACTGAGTACTTATTCTAACTACTGCGTGGTTAGAATTATTAAAAAAATAACTAACAAAAAACAAACAGGAAACCCTTTATTTATGGAAAATATGTGAAACCTTATCATTCCTCTAGTTTATTAGTAAATAATGTCTAAAAGGGAGAGGGACAGTAATTATAATATGAATAAGATTATTAATTAGACATTCTATCATCCCACCAACAAGTATGTATCGTAAATGAAAAGGATTATAGTGAATAAGTAAACCATTAACTTGGAACACTCTAAAAACAGCCCAACAGTAAAAATAAGTAAACAGCCGGTAATATTCCAGTAGAATGTGAGTGACACTATCCGCTGGAGCCAGCTTGCCCCTTACTGTAAACAAGCACTGAGTAGAAAAATAAGAGTCAGAAGCCAAAAGCCTGAACAATCCCCCAATGGATAATTGAACTGTAAAAGTTAACATATGTTTTCTAAGTATACCTAAACCTAGATTTTACAAAGTATATCTACTCCCTATAATTCAGTTTGTTCTTCTGCAGTCTTATAAACAAAGTAGACAAACCTATCAAACTTTTAGCCTCTAAAATATTCTATCCATATTCAAACTGATACATTAATTATATATTATTGTAGTAACTCATTAAAGTTGATGTCTCATGGTCCTTTATCAAAACTTTGTTATACTAGATTTAATCGTATCTGAAAGTAATTAATCTACTACACACTAAACTAAAATATTCTGCTTTTACTTTTCAATGACTTTAATTTCCCACCCCCAAATGGGAAATTACTGACACTTTGTGGAACAAAGTTAAGCATAGCTAAGTGGCAAATTGAATAAAGAATCCCTATCTCTCAGTGACCTCCAGTGATCACTGAAATGGCAAAGGAAATACAAAGCAAGGTAGCCTTTATTAGCACTACAACTTTGGGAAGAGTATCAGGACACCACACACCCCAAACCTCCAGGGATTTCTATAACATATACTGGATGAAGAACCAATATATAAAGAAGTGCATATCACTGGACTTACTACATGTAAAAGAAAAACTGGTGGATACTTCATCTACCTGGAAGCATGAGGAATGGACCTAAAATAGGCAGTTAAGTGTGAGACACACAATTCAGATTCCACGAGAGTCTTTGGTAAGTGAGGTATGCATCAAAAGTTTCACCCAGCTATTCATTACCTAGGAATTTACCCTAAGGAGATAATTAGGTAAATCAGCAAAGATGGACATTTAAGGATGATTATCACCATAATGTTTATAATAGTGAAACCTGGAAATACTCTAAAAGCTCATTCATAAGAAACTAGTACAGTACATTATTTTATTCAAATAGTGGAATATTACATATATGTAAATTTTCATTGACTTGGAATATAAATATATTTGAGAGAAAAACAAGGGAGGTTAAAAATAACATGTATATTATGAATGGAGTTATTACATATACAATGAAAGAAAGGTATAAAAATTCTTACGAAAATACAAAAAGGGGTTTGCCTCTAGGCAGTTATGATACTGGATAATTTTTCTTTTCTTCTTAATAATTCTTAATTATAAATTAATTAAATTTTCTAAATAAATGTATACTACCTTTGTAATTAGAAAAAGAAAACTCCATTTGGGGAAAGAAGAAAATATAGTTATTTTTAATACAGCAATTCCATCTGGGAAAAATTATCCCAAGAAAATAATTATAAAAATTCATGAAGATAAAGATTCAAAGATGATTTCCTAGTAAAATACTGGCAATAATCTAAATGATCATCAGTAGCAAATCTGTTACATTAGGGAGTAGCTATATACTGGCATACTAAAAAGTCATTAAAAATTAAGATAAAGATATCTCTATCATCAAACAGCTTGGAAACCTTGGGAATGTTAGTTAACCTCTAGATGTCACTTTCCTCATCAGTAAAATGGAGATAAAAAGAGCACTCATCTCATATGCTTTATCTAACATAATAGCTTTATACTATTGTGAAAGGAAACTAAACCCTTGATGTTTGTGCACTTCCTCTACAATCACATAATCCTATTTAAACATTACTTTGCTATATACTTTTAAATATTATTTTAAGATTGGCATTCAATCTAACCATCAATCAAGTTAAGAAAATATGAATCTAAGACCATAATGGTAAATTAGGGAGCCCCTGCAACTTGTAGGTTTTTTTTGTTTGTTTGTTTACGCCTATATCTGCATAAAATAAGCTGTTTTATTCACCTATACATGTAGAAAAAGCAGTGCTAGTTGATAGAATCAGGAAGGGCAGGAGATGAGAAAAATAACTTTCTAATTCTCCATAGCCTCCAGGCTGACCTACAGGTGGCCTGTGGCCTAGGACGGGCCCCAGTGAGAAGCTTCCCACATTAAAGTGACAGGAAGAAGTGGGTCCCTGTGCAAACTGAACAACAAAACATTTATACATATATACCAGTTTGCTCCATCAGTTTTACTATCACTATACGAACATTTCATTTGTTGCTTTAAAAAGTGAAACCAACCTGCCATGGTCTTTCCCAATCCAACGGAATAGGAAGTGCTCCAAGCCATGTTCCTACAAAACTAGAAATTGTAGTGATCTGAAGACTATTCTCCCAAATGGATGTAACTCTGTAAAACACAAATATATTAATCATTAGTGGTGTAGATCTTAACTGCTGGAGAATCAAACAAGCAGTATCATAAATTAACAATATAATATACATTTTCTTCATTTAAAAGGAGCACAAGTTGATGTATACTTACCATGACATATTAACTAAATATAAAAACATATAAAATATGTTTTTCAGATGAAAAGGTGATATATGCACATGGTAAAACAGTCAAACAATAGTTAACAGCATTAATAGTGAAAGGTAAGTCTTCCTTCCACCCCATCAACTACTGGTTCCTTTCCTCAAAGGCAACCACCATTACTAACTTATTCCTTCCAGAAATATTTTATGCATGTAAAAATACACACACATACATACATAATTTTGTTTTGAAAGATACATGCATATTTGTGTATGTGTACACATATATATTATATATGCCTCCAAATAAAACTCAAATGCATCATGCTATAAACTCAGTTTTGCTTTTTTGTCTTCACTTGTTAATAGCTATAGTAGTGTTCCACTGTAGGATGGGACATCATGTATTCTACCAGCTCTTCTTACGGTACATTTAATTTAAACACATTCAATTATATATATTTAGTGGGGAAGCGGTGGAGAAAGAGAGTAAAACATTTCAAAAGAGTCAGTGATTTTGCCTCCCATTCCCATTTAGTAAATGAGCAACTTAAGAGTGTAAAAGGGAAAGACATAATTCTGCCATTCTCTTAGCAGGACTTGGTCTCAGTCTGGCCCTCATAGTATGAACACTTAGTTGTCTGGAGCATGAGTCTGGTCAGAGTAGAGTAAAATCCACCACAATGCAATAAGTAGGGTCCAAACACTGAGATGCTTAAAATGCAGGGTTGAATTATACGGAGTTAATCAAAAGCAGTAACTTCCAGCCAGTGTGTGGAAAAAAAGGGAAACATTTATTTTATTAGATAATTTCTTTCATTAGAAACAGACCAATTATTGCACACAAAATGTACACTGCCTTAAAGAAGTTCCAAAGGATCACAAGTCTGTTTATAAAGCAATCCCTCTACTACCCATCCATCTCACATCCCCACCTACCCAAGATAAAAGCTTTTGCTTGTCGCCATTGAGAACCGGGGCCAAGATGAGGTTGGGAGCCAATCACCATATATCCACATCTGTGTTATTGCTGAGCTTTATTTGTATTGCTCCTTTTAATTTTATATAACATCTATAAGTGTAAGTCAATTTCTTCAACTAGCATTCAACAGAACAGAGGTCTGTTCCATTCTTGGAGGGGAAAGAAAGTGACCAAGATGAACACAGAGAGAACTCTACTGCATTGTTCAGGCAGTTAAAGGATTTTCTAGGGTAATGTTCAACTATCTGTGGTTGACAAATGTTGACTAGCCTCCACTTAAGATGCAACTCCTCTTTGTGACAATACATAAAGTGATGCGTCTGGACACATAAAGAAGTGTGACAGAGGTTGAGGACAGTTCAGTTTCTTCTGGGAGGACTTTATTTTTTCTATTTTGCGGAAATTTGCTGGATTTGGAAGAATCGGCAGTGTTTGGCAGAATTAGAAAAAGAACCACAGGCAAAGATAACAAGCAAAACTGGCTGAGGCGAGTGATTTGATCAGTGAGTGGAAAAGTATGTGCAAAGTCCCCTTCAGGGAACAGTGAGAATGGGGAGAAAATCAACTTCCCCAAGTTGAATTCTTGACATTCTCACAAGCAGTGTGGACAACCAAAGCGATAGGCTGAGCCCCCAGTCTTGGGGGTTGTTCATATGAAACTTAATCCCACAAAGGACAGGTCAAGCCTACTTAAAATTAGGCCTAAGAGTCACCCCCAAGAGAGCCTCTTTCGTTGCTCAGATGTGGCCTCTCTCTCCAGCCAACACAGAAAGCAAACTCACCACCCTTCCCCTGTCTACGTGGGACATGACTCCCAGGGGTGTGGACCTTCCTGGCAACGTGGGACAGAAATCCAAGAATGAGCTGAGGATTTCTCAAGGGATTGAGAAAAACCCTAGAATGAGCTGAGACTCAGCATCAAGGGACTGAGAAAACCTTCTTGACCAAAAGGGGGAAGAGTGAAATGAGACAAAGTGTCAATGGCTGAGAGATTCCAAACAGAGTTGAGAGGTTATCCTGGAGTTGTTCTTAAGCATTAAGTAGATATCACCTTGTTATTCAGATGTAATGGAGAGGCTGGAGGGAACTGCCTGAAAATGTAGAGCTGTGTTCCAGTAGCCATGTTTCTTGATGATGATTGAATAATGATATAGCTTTCACAATGTGACTGTGAGAACCTTGTGTCTGATGCTCCTTTTATCTACCTTGTCAACAGATGAGTAGAACATATGGAATAAAAATAAATAATAGGGGGAACAAATGTTAAAATAAATTTAGTTTGAAATGCTAGTGATCAATGAAAGGGAGGGGTAAGGGGTATGGTATGTATATATTTTTTTTCTGTTTTCATTTTATTTCTTTTTCTGAATAGATGCAAATGTTCCAAGAAATGATGATGATGATGAATATGCAACTATGTGATGATATTGTAAATTACTGATTATATATGTAGAACGGAATGATCAAAATAGGAATGTTTGCATTTGCTTTGTGTTTTTTTGGTATTTAAAAAAAAAAAAATTAGCTGAGGCCAAGCAGAGGAAGGGAAAGTAATGCTGGAAAAGTTGGCTTTTTAAAATAACAGCTTTATTGTGTATAATTCACATATACAATTCACTCATTTAAAATACACAATTCAATTGTTTTTAGTATCCTCAGAGT
>PVIY010029780.1:0-31664 GCA_004026745.1 Myrmecophaga tridactyla | reverse complement strand
CGAGTCAAGAGGTTATCCTGGAGGTTATTCTTACGCATTAAGTAGATATCACCTTGTTGTTCAAGATGTAGCGGAGAGGCTGGAGGGAACTGCCTGAAAATGTAGAGCTGTGTTCCAGTAGCCATGTTTCTTGATGATGATTGAACAATGATACAGCTTTCACAATGTGACTCTGTGATTGTGAAAACCTTGTGTCTGATGCTCCTTTTAGCTACTATATCAACAGAAGCGTAGAACATATGGAATAAAAATAAATAATAGGGGGAACTAATGTTAAAATAAATTCAGTTTGAAATGCTAGTGGTAAATGAAAGCGAGGGGTAAGGGGTATGGTGTGTATAATCTTTTTTTCTCTATTATCGTTTTATTTCTTTTTCTAAATCGATGCAAATGTTCTAAGAAATGATGAATATGCAACTTTGTGATGATATTAAGAATTACTGATTGTATATGTAGAATGGAACGATATCTTAATGTTTGTTAATTTTTTTTATAATTAATAAAAAAAAGTTAAAAAGAGAGAATATACCACTAGTGATCAATGGAATGGTAAGGGGTCTAGGAAAAAAAATAGGGGGAACAAAGGTTAAAATATATTGGGTAGATGGAAATACTAGTGGTCAATAAGAGGGAAGGGTAAGTGGTATGGTATGTATGAGTTTTTCTCTTTTTACTTTTTTTTGCTGGAGTGATGCAGATGTTCTAAGAAATGATCATGGTGATGAATATACAACTATGTGATGATATTGTGAGTCACTGATTGTACACCAAGTATGGAATATTCATATGTTAAGAGTGCTTGTGTTCTGTTTTGTTTTGTTAATAAAAATATATAAAGAAAAAATAGAGAATACGTTAGAGAGGTTATTGTGGGCATGCCCAAGGGAGGGATATACCTTTTCTCTACTGTATTTAAACAAACACATTTATTGGGTTTTCTTAAAATAGGGTGCACCTGTTAGGGAAGTTGCTGAAGGCAGAATCTAGTGATGATGTACCACTAATTTCCCCTTTATTTGCTAAGAGCATTATGTTCTTTTTGGTACAGGCTGTCTTCATTTAATATATTCATGCATACCTGAGTGGTTATGTGAAGAGCATTTTTGTAGAATTCTTTCTTTTAGCATATATAGAATTTCCAAAATGTATGCCAACCCCCTCCCTACCATAGATGCCCTCATTATTTAGTTAAAAAACAACCACCCTCAATAATTCCATTATCATCAAAAATACAGTACTATAAGGGGGATGCAAGAGTAGCTCAGTCTGTGCTCCAGTGGCCATGTTCCTTGAAGATAATTGCATGATGATATGGCTGTCGCAGTGTGACTGTGTGGTTGTGACAGCATTGTGTCTGATGATCCTTTTGTCTACTTTATCGATGCACAAGTAAAACATACGGACTAAAAATAAATAAATAATAGGGGGAACAAATGTTAAAATAAATTTAGTAGATTGAAATGCTGGTGATCAGTGAAGGGGAGGGGTAAAGGGTATGGTATGTATGAATTTTTTTAATTGCTTTTTCTGAATTGATGCAGATGTTCTAAGAAATGCTCATGATGATGAATATACAACTATGGATGATAGTGTGAGTTACAGATTATATAACAAGAACGGAATGATCATATGATAAGAATGTTTGTGTTTGTATGTGGTTATGTATCATAAATAAAAAATAATTTTAAAAAAAGAGTAGCTCAGTGGTAGAATTCTTGCCTGCCATGCAGAAGACCCGGGTTCAATTCCTGGCCCATGCACTTCCCAAGCAAACAAGCAAAACAAACCATTGAAGAAACCAAATAAAAAGTCAACAAATGGTGCTGCAATAAGGAAATACTCACATGGAAAAAGAATGAACTGTGACCCCTGCCATAAGGCATACCAAAAAAAAAAAAAGCAATACTATAAAGTATTTAAAGGGTAATGGGAAAAAACTACTTGTGTGGAAAGTATGAAATGAGGGTGTATATCAGGGTCTCTACCATAATTTTTTTTTAAATCCACTTTTATTATATAGATTCTAGACATAATTTTCCTTGTATATATTGTATACCTATGAACTCAATGCTAGGCCTTGTGCTTTGTGAAAAAAGAGCCTAAATTCATGAGTCATACAGGAAATCAAAACTATCATTTCACATAAGCTTTGCATAAGTAATAAGACATATAAATGTCCTGGATTTGTTTATTTTTTTAACCCACATAATTCCCTTTTCTCTTGTAGTTTTCACTGGTTCCATGTAACAGTAGCAACACTGATTATGCCATTGCTCTGACAATTTAGCAAAATGCTCTAGAAAGAGCAGGACCTAAAAATGACTCCAATTTTCACTAGATATATAAGTAGATAAGTCCATAAGTAAAAGAACAAATGTGTGATGGGCTTGATCCAGTGAGTAACTGATACAATACATCTACATAGGTACTTAAGTGTTGAATTAAATGGGAATGTCTTAATCAAAACACCAGCCCGGTACCATCAGACTCTAATTGAGGGGGAAGGGAGAAACTGTTCCTAGCTTGATGGAAGACATTGAATCCTGGCACTGAGAATCTTCTTTCATATTTAGCAATCTAAAGTACTTGCCTCTATCAGCTTTGGATAATTTTTCCAGTAACCACTTTTAAAAAAAGTTAAAAGACAGGTGAAATTACTTTCAGTAATTTATTTTATTTAACCCAGTATATCAAAAATATTATCATTTCAACATGTAGTCAATAGAAAAAAATTATATTTTACTTTTTTTAAGTCTTTGACATTTAGTGTATATCTTTACACTTAAGAGTACATCCCAATTCATGCTAGCTGCATTTCAAATGCTCATGGCTACCATATTGGACAGTGCAGTTCTAACCAATTCCAGAAGCATGAGACTCTTTGGCTGAGATGTAGATGGGAGAAAACTTGAAGTTTCTTCTAAAAGTTGTATTTATTTTTCTGGTTTTCTTGAATGCAGTGGAAACTGCAACCTGACTTTTAGCAGGTCCCAGGCCATCTTCTTACATGAGTTCTATCACTGGATCTTCTTTCTCAAAATTAAAACATTGGATCTGGAGCAAAGTATAGATTAGACCCCTCAGCTTTTTTCCTTAGGTCACAGCTGAACCCAAACTGCACTTGTCGTTAGTTTTAATGTTCACTAATCCTTTTCTGCATCTATCTTTTGGACATATTGATAGTCTAAAAGCAATTGTTAGTCCTACCTTTGCACATTATGTTCTATAGAAACTCACTGTCCCACTTCTTAACTAAGCCTCCCCTGTTACCCTTTTCTATAAAGATCCAGCCAGGGCTTCAAATGGCAAAACTTTTAAATGGTCACAAATCACCTGGCTTGAAAGTGACTAATAATAGGAAAAATTCAGACCTCAGGACCCAGTCAGCTTCAAAAGATTCTCTCAGTATCCCCTGCTGTTGAAGAAGGAAACAGAAAAACATTCCCTCAGAAGCAGACACTACGTAAACATCCTATTCTTATCATTCAGATTTTACCCCATATTTTCCCACTGAGACAGAGGCTGGACCTCATACCTCCCTCCAAAAACCCATAAGCAAAGAGAATAATATAATTTGGACTGAGGTTAACTGTTTAATGAAATACAAAGGGAAATTTTTCTGCAAAACATAGGCTCTGAAGTTAGGCAGAACTGAGTTCAAATCCCAACTCTTGGCATTTATTGGCTGTGTAGCTTTAGGAAAGTTATGTACCCTTTCTGAGGCTTAGTTCCTCATTGTAAAATGAGAATTATAATCCATCTCATGGCATCATTGTAAAGATGAAGCAAAGTAGGTCGAACTGTAGCACACAGTAAGCACTCAGAATATTTCCCTTTTCCTTTGTACTCTCATCCACTTAAACTAAAATCTAATGAGCACTCTAAACAGTTAAATATTATTAATCCTTTGTATTAAAAAACCTTGATGGCAAAATATTAAAATATTGATGTGAGTAACAGCTGGTATTAAATATTCAAACTCATAGGGGAACTCCTTAATAAACACTATACAGTGTTTAAGAAAACATCTGTACAATTATCTGTGCCATGTGATAAAACCACTTTTCCTCAACTTTTTTATAAGGTAAATATTTTGAAGGAGAAATTCAGAAGTGGTTTTAAGAACAAACTTAGAACATGTTCCCATTTCATAGCAAATTGGATGTTATTGGAGCCCAAATTGGTATGGTTTCTATCTCCCCACACTCTTTAATAGCAGCAAAGAACTACTGTTTATTAAAGGAGACTCCTGCATCCCCAGTAAATGCATTTGGACATTTGCTACTTGAGAGAGAATTGGGTTTGACAACACACAGAAATTAATGAGGCTGTATGCATTTTCTCAGACTCTGCATTCAAGACAAGAAAGCAGAATTACTTTGTGGACTCCTTTTCAGATATTTTATAAAATTTAAACTTTACCTAGTGAAACACAACATAAAATAAGTGCAGCATACATTTTAGCCCCTACCATTTAATAAAAAAGTATAAATCAATGCAGGAGAAAAATATTTTCCAGCCATGTACTTTCTGAAAGCTACTTAGAAGCTAGATATTAATTTGAGGGGTTAGAGATTGCTATTATCCCACTAAATTAAACTATTTTTAGTCTATCTTCAAAAGTATTTCAAGTTGTACTTATTTAAATCTAAAATGCTTATACAAGCAAGTTTTAGAAGGAACTTAGTCATGCAAAAGTATACTTTTCCTAATCCTGGATAAGGATTATCTAAGAAAACTGTCAAAAGCCTACAAGGCATAAAAGACAATTTTCACCTCCTCACCCTACCCAGCCTACTCCAGATGTTTAGGAGTGACCTTTGATTTTAGAAAATGAATTTTGAATGGAACACATTGGAAAAGATGAAAACAGTATACAAAGAAGTCCATATGATATCTTTCAGATCGTGAGAAACTGAAGACTTGTTAAAACATCAGTATGCAGAAACATATTTCAAGTCCCAATGCTAGGGAAACAAAACTAGAAGAAAATGTCCTTTTAAAAGTTTTCTCAAATTTAAGTTCACTCAAGGACTATTAATAGACAGTGGCTAACATGCAGTTTCATCATGATCAGGGCTTCATCTTGCATCCGCATAGGAGAACCCCAGAATTTGCGGACAAAAACAGAGATGTGTCTCCTTTTGAAATAGAAGTTGATACAAATAAAAGTACATTGCCCAACCTCAGAAATCTCCCAAATTTGGCTTCCGATGAGGCAAAAAGGGAACAGAATTTTGTTTTCAGGTCATATGTTTATAGAAATGGCACTTTCTTCAAGGAAATGATGTTTTGGATTTTATTGCTTAAAACCAAGTTTTGTTCACATCCTTGTGAGAATCAGAAGAAATTACATATTGCACCATAGAAGATTAAGGCAAAGTTAGTAGTTATCATTACCAAGTCTTGTGACAAAAAATTAAAATAAAATAAAATTAGAAGGAAAAAGTAAATCTAGCAATTTTTTTTTCTATAGCAGAGTTCTGAGAACACTTACAATTAACTTGAAGGGAGTAAAGTAGTCAGTTATGCCTTAGAAGTCTGCTATATTCATATATTGGCTGAAATAAAAGTATTTTAATAAATTAGGGGATGAAACAAGAGCAATAAATATTACAATGTGGAAATTACAGTTTTTTCAAAGATGAGATTTTTAAAATGTACAGATGGTTTAATGGGTTTGATTTTTACCTAAAAGATAAAACCTATTCAGTATATACTGATATTAAGATACCTGCTGTATTTTGGATATTATAGACCATTGAATAATAGTAATCCACATAAGACTGATGCCTCAGCTCAATTTTTGTGACTATTTCTGATGCTTACACACCCTGTCCTTCCTTTCTCTAATCCATGTCTTTTTCATCATTTAGAACATCAGTTTTCATTTGTGCATACTTGCTATATTTCATGAACATATCAATTTCCAAGACAATTCTTTTAATTAGAATTGAACATTAATAGTGAGGCATGTCATTCTCCATAACAGCTAATATGCTTTAAATAGAAACTGTTTTACTAAATGATCTTTTTTAACATTTTTATTGTAAAATGTAACATACATATAAAAAAAGCAACAAATTTCAAAGTACATCCTAATTAAGCTTTTATTTCTCAAAGTAATCACGGATGAAATTTGGTGTTCTTTAATTTTCATTCCAAGCAGCAAATATTTAATTGTACTATTGAGTTTGGGTATTTTTATTTCTATTTTTCTCTTCCTGACCTGTTCTTAATTACTATGGTATTATTAGGAAAATTCATCTTCCATATCTCTTTCCACACATAAATTATATTCTGTAGCATCTTAACAAACCTATTTAACAATCTCAACATTGATTTAAAATTGGTCTTCAACTTTGTTCATTCACTTGATCTAATGGAGTTGTGGTCCTTTACTAGTACTTAATTGGTTTTAATAAAAAAATTAAATAAACTGGTGTTATTTATAGTCAGTAATTTCTACTCACTACTTTTTACCTGCCATCTGTAAAACATGAAATACAAAGTGTACATTTACATCCATCAGTCTCCATGTTAACAGGTACAATTTCTTTAGGAGCTACTGCCAAAAAATTATGACAAAAGTACAATTATATTTAGTATAATTTTTACTGCCTTAATATGATTAATAAAATATTAAAAGTATTCTGAAGGACTTCTGAAAATATTTTAATGGCCTAATTCTTATAGTTTATTACATAACTTGAATAAGTTTCTTCTGATTGCTCGAGAACTCAGATCTCAGAAGTAATGGTCATACTGGCATAGGATGCACACATTTTCTTTTCTTTTTCTTTCCTTATATATCAGTTTTGGTGAATACTCCTTTAGAAACTGGAATCGTTTTGGGTTTCCTGAAAAGTATTGAAAGATATATGCCCAAACATTAAGGAACCTAGGTAAAGTGAAAATAAAATATTTACCACATTTTGCTTGAGCATAAATTCATTTCACAATTCCATTAATATGTAAGGTACATATTAATATTCTTATGAACAAAAAGGCAATATTTATTGTAATGAAATAATTCTACAAATTTAAGGAATTGTCGTTTATGTGTTCTTCTGAAGTACTATATTTAGAAATAATATAACCTTATTTGCAGATTTGTATACAGGGAGGGAATTTGGCTGGATATAATCATTATTTGACAAATGCCTTATGACCTTCTGTTTGGGAAATATCAAATCCTTCAAATTTGGAATGTTCATGACTACCCATGGGACAAATTTAGCTGTTTTTGTTTGGGGTCCAGACATAAAGGAAAAAGGAAAATTCAGCTGCCAACAGAATACCACCAAACCACTACATTAGAAAGCCTGCTAGAAGAAGTTTGACCAGGCTTTTATGATACTGGACCGTAAGACAACCATCTGAGTTGAAACCTGAATGGTTGCAACACCATGATGTCTGGGATTTTTTTTTAACCTGTCACATTGGCTACATTTATAATTGGTTCATGTGTAATTTGCAAATTTCAGTGACTGAAATTGGAAAACTATTAGCAAATCCCTAATAAATTGGCATTGGACTGTCACAATTACCCAGATTTTTTTTTAATGTAGGATTTTTTTTTTTTAATTTGCATATGGGCAGGAGGCACCAGGGATTGAACTCCAGACCTCCAGCACGGCAGGTCGGAGCTCTGCCTGCTGAGCCACGGCAGCCGCCCAATGTAGGATTTCTTTACTCACTAGACTGGAAGCTCCTTAAGGGCAAAGTCTACTTATATATTATTCCTCTTGGTGCCACATCACCTAGAACTTAGTAGATATTCAATAAATATCCATTGAGCTGAACATACCTTGATTAAGTAAAAGTGAGTCAGATACAAAGGAATGGCTAGGCTGTAGGTTACATTTTTTTTTTTTGGAGGTTACATTTTTACACAAAATTAATTTTGAAACTAAAAACAAACTAGAGACATAACATTACTAAGGGAAAATAAGAGTTCCCTTTATTGCTACTCAGGAATGTGAGTCAACTAAAAGTTTCTTTTAAGCAGGTTGCCTAAAGAGGCTGACATAATTGCTTGTTTAACCTCTTTGAATTGGCTTCCATGTCTAACCTAATGTTTAGAAACTGACAGAGAGCACACATGGAATGACACCCTTGACTAGTACCAATGAGCTGAGGCCTCAGACCCAGGAAAAGTGGAGAACATACAGATTGTCACAAAGGCAACACAGTCAACATACTTGAGTGTGGTATAAAAACAAGTACAGATGTTGATGTTAAATATTTTAAAAGTGTTCCCTACACCATAACCATGGTTAGAGACAAGGATAAATTATTTCAAAAACAGGCAATTAGAGGTCTTAACTTCTTTAATGTGTGTGTATGTGTGCGCACGTGCACACACACACGCACTTTGTTTTTCATTGCTAACACTCCATAGGCAATCTTGGTCAATTAACATTATCTTAGCATCAAAAATCAAGGTTCAGATTTCAGTTTTGACATAAATGACTTGCATATTCTCTTTAAAAAATGTAAGAAGCTATAGGCCTCAAATAGGGTACCTCCTCCCAAAAATGGGGGAATATCTGAATTTGAAGCCACTACGCCAGCATAAAATAAGACTATCTGTTGAAGTAAGCTGTCCTGAGAGATGATTTATAAATATATTACTGATTATTTATACTTTTATCCACAAGGAATAAATATAACAATACAGTAAGTTGTAGAATATAACGATCCAAAACAAAAGGAAAATATTCTACATGAAACTAGAAAAGGATATAGGAAATAAAACATCACAGCATCTCTACTGCCCAGGAAAGAAATAAGGTTCTGGCAGACATAAGCATTCTAATGATGAAATGAGAAATTCTCCAAGTCTTACCCCAACCCAGATGAAATATTCCCCCAAATTATCAACATTTTTGCTTTTGATCCATGTTCACCAAGAAATTTCCTGCTTACTAACTGTTTCACTAGATAGCTATCACCATAAATTAATACATTTACATTCTAACTTGGAAATTGCCAAATCTTCCAAGTTTCATTAGTGGGAAGTAGTTTCCCAATCTGAGAGTCAGACTCTGGATATATAACTTTCATCTCTGTTTTGTCCTGGGAGGCCCAGCTAGAACAGCCAGCCCAATAGTCTTTCTTTTTACTATCCACCCTCACCTTTCTCATCAACTTCTGACTGTAACACAGGTCACCACAACCTTGTAAATGTATCCATCTGAAAAATAAAATCACATGCCATATATTTTTAACCAATGAAATAAAGATGGCTGAGGTACTACAGTGATAGCAAGGTTATCAGGAAGAAAAGCCTTTATCACTAAATAATTTTATAATTGCTCTTTTAACTTCACAAACAGCTTACCTTACTTACTAAAAGTAGTCTGTGACCCTCATTCTACACTTACAATAGGATATACACATTCTTCAGGGAGTAGAGACCTAAATCTGGGTATCTGTGGAGTCTGATTTTCAAAAGAAACTGGGTAAACAAAAAACTGAACTTGAACATGATCAAGCCTATCTATTTATAGGATATTCAGGAGGCACAGAAACAAGTTAAATGACTTCACAGTGAGGCAATCAACAAAATCCAGAATATGTGGGGAAACTCTACAAGACATTATTAGATTTCTTAAATAATTTCAAGGGGGAAAAAAGAGGAAGGGGAAATTTACAGATTAAAAAACAGACTTAAATAACAACCAAGTGTAATATATGGACCTTATCTTGTACCTAATGCAAGCAAACCAACAGTTTTCAAAAATTTAAGACACAACCAAGGGAATTTGAACACTGAGCAAATACTTAATGATGTTAAGAAATTATTTTTTTAAATACCTGGTGTGATAATGGGCTTGTGGTTATGTTTTTGTTTTAGAAAAAGACCACTTATCTTTGAGTGATGAATACAGAGGGTCCATTAAACTATTCCTTAAACTTTCGTCTAATGTTTGGAATTTCCCATTATGAAAAGTTAAAAAACAATAAAACACACACAAAAGAGAAGGGACACTAATGAGTGCCCTGGGAAAATGGGATAAGATTCCCAGGCTACTTTCAAGACCATTAATTAGTCAGATTCTATGGGACTGGCCATAAGCTGGCAAATTCATTTACCAAGCCCTGCGCTTCATCTTGCATCATTAATCTAAGAAAGGACAATTTAGTTGTCTGAGTTTGGTTACTTACCAGATACCTTTTAATGTCCAAGTTTGTTACCATATTTTAGCTTGAATTTAAGAAAAATTAAAATCATTTTTGAAGCTAACAGCATTTTAGCATCTGTTGAATTTATTCAGCATAACCACAGAGACATTATCTTCATGCTGTCGTATACAGACACAAACACAGAGATATAGCACAATATCCATATTTAGCCCAAGTGCGTTCCTTCTGAGGTTCATTTATATGTCTTCATATGCCACAGCCCATCATTTAAATAATGGATATTTTCAATGCCAATTCCTTTGTTGACTTTCTCACTGTGAAAGGAAAAAAGCATATAAACATATTTTTATGCATTTGTATATACTGACTCATGATAAATATTCAAAATGTACTGCTGTTTTGCAATCATTAAGCCACATGTAGGGAATCTATATTACAGTTACATTATTGTCTATATTAAACTATATTATTCCACTGTACTTCATGTCTTAAAGTGATTCTAGTGATCTAACTAGTGGTTCTATATGAGAGTAATGGATGCCTCCATACCAGGAAAATATCAAAGTGTTACAGTAACCCTGAAACAAAATTAACAGGAATAATTTGGTCATCAAATGGGTTCCAAAGTTTTTAATATCTTTGGGAATATTTATTATAAATATCTTTAATATTTCCCTAATATTCTACCTTTCCTATAACACCAGGTCATAGATAAAAAATAAATATTATGTGGTGCTGAACTATTTCACTATTTAAAAAAAACCATCAGAAAAACATCTCCCTGCCCCCCCTCACCCCCCAACTTAAAACTTACTAAATAAAAATTTCCTAAATAAAAAAACTTACTAAAATAAAAACTTACTAAATAAAAAAATTCATATACGACAGCTGTGTTGGCACATGGGTATTTTTCACAGTGCTTAAGAAAGAATGCAATCTTGAAGACAAAATAGGTTTCAGCAGCTTCCTAAGTGTTAGGAAAAATCAGAAATGAGGCTTCTATGCTGAGATATTTGTAAAATGTGGTACGAATGACAGCAAATTTCACCTGTAATTTTGATGCTTCCTGGGTAGGTTACCCATATCTGAAAAGCTAAGGGAGCCTAAAGAGAGACTTACATATCTTCTGCAGACATCTTCATGACTCCAACACACAGAGCATGCTGTTTTCCTTCTGCCATTATTGCCTGAAAACATGTAGCTAAGAAAATTTTTTATCCACCAAAATGCCTTTATAGGGGGCGGGCCACGGTGGCTCAGCAGGTAAGAATGCTTGCCTGCCATGCCTGAGGACCCAGGTTCGACTCCTGGTGCCTGCCCATGGTGAAAAAAAAAATGCCTTTATAGGGGGGACATCAAACAATGATCATTTACTAGTTAAGCCACTTTGAACCCATCTTATTTTCTCTACTAGACTGTTATCCCTTGAGAGGCATGACCTGGCAAACTCTTTGGGCACATTGTAAATGCTCAATAAATGCTAAGTGAATGAATTTAATAGTCATTCTGTTTTCAAGTCGGAAGTTAGTACTATAAGACAATGCCAACAAATCCCGAATTAAGTTATTCAAAAAAGGAGAAAAAAATCTTGCTCATAAATATTAAAAACTGTGAAATAAATATCAATTATCCTAGTATTTTAATCACTGGATGATTTTATGTAAAGAACACATTAAAACAATAACTGTATTTCCACCCTATTTTTAAAAGCCTGTTGTAACAGTTTCAACCTTTTGAGAACATCCAGAATATTCCTGATGATCATTTAAAGGTTCTGAAACATTAAACACTGCATTACATATTTTAAAAACTAAAGGATCAAGGGTACACAGCCCTTGCTGTACTATTTTTGCAATGTCCTATAAATCTGTAACTATTTCAAACTAAAATTATTTTTTTTAAAGTAAAGGACATGGGGGTACTAGGAAAATTTTCCATTTAAGAGAAACTTTAGAACTATAACTTACTAACACTTAATAGAAATTATAAGCATAAAAAGGTAACCTGTCCTCAGAAAAGATTTTTCTCCATTGTTTTTTCAATTCATTCAGTGTTTCACAAATATCTGAGTACCTATTATGTGATCAGCATCTTATAGTCAATCTAAGCTGTTCCTAAGAACCGAACATACACTATCCCTTAGATAAAACTAACGCAATAGAGGATACACTCCTTTTAAGCAGAGGACACACTACTAAACCCACATCAATGGCCTTCCTACTCCACAATGATTTCTACATCCCCACCAAGTATGATTCCTTTTCTCAACCAGAGGCAAACGGACAATTTAGCTATGACAAAGGAGAAGATAGTCTCCTGCCCAGACTGGTTGGAAAAAAAACAGTATCAATCCAGAATATAGCTGAAACAGCCCCAAAGAAATGGAAATAATGCTGAAGAATTACTTAGCTATGAGCTGAATAGATCTTTAAGGACTATCTATGACTTTAACCTTTCTCTTTGAGAAAATGTGTTCTGAGTGCCAGATAACCAAATTAAAAATGAAGTTTTAAAATAAAAGTTGGGGGTTGCCAGCATTTCCCTATCTACTCACTTCCAACATGAGATTTTTGTTTGGGAAAAGAGATACCATACCTGGTGACAAAGTTCTTTTCCTTTTTGAGTGCTTCTACTCCAGTGTATCTGGGTAAATTAAACATAAAAGTAGCAAGCTGATGTCCAAAGAAATGATCCAATTAGAACATATATATCCTATGCATGACGAATCAAGAGTTTTGTACTGTGTTCTTATTCTGATAATGGTAAGCCCTACCTGGACTGAAATGCAGCTGGGGCTCTTTTAACTTGTTCTCATTTAACTTCTAAGAAACTAAGCTGAAACATAATTTAGTTTCAAAAAATAAAAGTTACTCCCCACACCTTCAAATGTAATCAGAAAGGCATGAGACAACAGTAACAGTAACCTCTAAAAAAAAGTACATCTGCTGTTCTTCCACATAATAGATCTTTCAGTAATGGCAAGAACACAATGAATTCATTTTTCAGTTGTTATAACTTGGAAAGGATACAACGATAGTATCTATTGCAGCAGGGTAAAGTTTAGCTCCAGGAGAAGTTAAACCTGGACACATGATATTTGCTCCACTGAGTACAAATTTGATGGCTCCTTTATCAACCTGCTGGTGTGGTAGGATAAAAGGATCTAGAAAAAAAGAAATGCATTATATAAATTAATAAGACTAACGACTCAACTGAAAAAGGCAAAAGACATGAACAAGTATTTCCCCAAATTACAGTACTCTGACAGATGCAAAATAAAACTGAACCACCATCCTTCACCTATCAAATCAGTAAATATTTTTAAAAAAGAAAAGTAATTCCCACTGCTAGCAAGAATACAGAAATACTGGCATTCCCATATACTACTGGAAGGCTTGTAAATGGGTACAACCTTTCTGTAGGACTATTCGGCAACATGCGTCAACCGCCTTAAAAAGGTTCAAACTCTTTGATTCAGTAATTCTACTTCTAGGACTTTATCCTAAGGAAAAATGAGGGATATGCATATATTTTTAGGAAGAAAGATGTTATTTCAGCACTATTTATAATAGAAATAAATTGGAAACAACCTTAACTGCCAACAATAAGGTAAGCAATAAGAGACTTCAGGTATGCCTATAATATCTATATAATAGAACCATGTTTTTTGGAGTATATTTAATGCCATGGGAAATATTCATATCATAAAAAATGAAAAAAGCAGAATAAAAAACCATGTAACAGCCCAATTTAAAAAGAAAAGAAATATGCATTTACACACACATGCACACAAGAAATAATTAGATGGAAGTACACCAACAAACTAATGATCCCTTATCTCTAGGTCATGGGAGTATAGGCAATTATTAATTTGTTGTATATTTCTGTATTTTCCAAATTTCTATAATGAACACATATTCTTTTGGTAATTAAAAACTGTATTTGTGCATTTGTCTACACATAATTAATAACCTAACAATTAAAGGAAACTTGGAGGATTTCAAACAAAGACTAGGGGAAAATCCTTTTATGCCTCTTAGGGCTCTCTAGAAATAATAATAGATAAAATTGATTCACTTTAATGGATACCACTAGCTCTCCCACTAGTCAGAGAACAGGTAGGTCTTTTTCCTACCAGATCCCAAATTAATTTAAACATGACCCCAAATTAACTTAAATATCTTACCAATAAAAAGGAACCTGAATGAATGAATGCATTTACTACCACCATAATTTGTTTTCTAGCTCTTCACCCTCATTAATATCTACCCTTAATGATGATGATGATGATGTAAATAGTAGTAGCAAACACTTATTGAACAATTACTGTATCATTATAATGGCTATCATATTTTGAACACTTACTATGTTCCAGGCATTGTTAGGAGTATTACATGCACTATCTCATTTAATCCTCACAACCCTGAGAGAAAGATATATAATTGTCATCTCTGTTTAAAGATAAGGAAAGAAGGCTTAAAGAGGTTAAGTGACTTGCCAAAAGTGACATGCATTGGGAAATGATCCCAGGTCTGCCTCACTCCAAGTTCATGCTTTTAACCACCATACTATCCTGCTTCTTGTACAAGAATAACTTTAAGTAGTTCTAAAATTTTGGTCCCCAGCAAAATTTTACTACATAGAAACATCTTTTCTTCTGCTCAGCTTATTATGAAAATGTTCAACATGCAGAAAAATAAGAAGAATAGTATAATGAACACCTGGACACCATCCACTTAGAGTCAACAACTGTTCATTAGCATTTTGTTATAATTGCTTTATCTCTTTTTATTTACACACACATTTTTTTTCTCTACCATTTGAGAGTAAGTTCAGGCAAAATACTTAATCATAAATAAGCACACATCTCTTAAGAATAACAAAATTTCCTTCATAACCACAATACCATTATCACACAGAAAAAGTTGACAATAATGCTACAATATCATCTTATATACAAACCACATTAAAAGTTCCCCTAATTGTCTCAAGAAAGTCTTTTATAGCTTTTTTGGGAGGGGAGGGGGGACATGAATTTTTGTTTTTCAAACCAGGATCCAATCTAGGTTCACATAATACATTTGATTATTTTGACTCTTTGTTCTCTTTTAGTTGAATAGGAATTGATGTTACCAAAAATATTTTCATTTAAAACCTCTTCCCAATGCATCAGGACTCAATTTCTTTCCATCACAATTTATTTTAACCTGATGAAACCAATACTTAAATAACTAATTATTCTCTTAGAAATATTAAAATGTTTCACTTCTTTTAAGACTTGCCCAACATCTTTAGTGCACCTGACCTCTGTACCACCAGGTAACTCAAAATTTAGCCCTTCTTACCAAAAAGCTAAACTCATTAATTAAGTCACCAACAAAAAAAGAGCCTTCCAGTCACTCCCTTCCCTTCAGCCTCTTGGCTAAAATGCCAGACTGAAAAGCAGAAATATAGTACTTTACGTCACAGTTGAAAACTTCTTGCACACTGGGATTTGTATCTTTCTTTGGATTGTCTTTTGTAATGTATTCAATCTGACTCTCACATTTAGCCAGTGCTTTCCCATATATAGAAATATCTCTATTAGACCAATCTAGATATACATTTAAAAGATGAAAATGCTCACAGCACTTATCACAGTTTGTGAATACATATTTATGTAATTATCTAAATAATGTCTGTTCTCCCAACTAGACAGTTTCATAAGGACAGAAACTGCATCTGTTTGCATCCTGTCATATTCTCATTACCTAGCTCAGTGCCTGACACATAGTAAGTTCAATAAATATTTGTTGAATGAATGAATGATTGCTCTTTCTTGAGGTTTTCTGAAATGCATAATGAGAAAACTGCAACCAAATTTGCATTTTTCAGATTACCACAAGACAGGGATTGATGTTGGTTTTATATTCCATATTATCTAGTACTAACAAATACAAAGTTAACAATCAGAAGTCATTTTCAACTCCTTTTGGCTTTCCATATCCCAAATGCATTATTTTCTTACAAGACTTACATTTGTGAAGTAATCTTAGGGTTGGATAAAAAGGGCCTTCTCTTTGCCTAAAAAATAGTAACTCTCCATTTACTGTAAGGATTTCTATATGTTCATGGCTGTAAAAAAAATCACAAAGTATCAAGTTAGATATTCTCTTTCAAAAATGAATGTCAAACATCATTTAAAATTTACAACATGAAATATGCATATACAGAGATACAATAAACTGTTCTCTTTTTTTTTTTAATTTCAATAAAGATCCAGGCCAAAAAAAAATTGTTTAAAATGCTTTTACTTCGTTTCCTGGAGCCTGCCCATGCCAAAAAAAAATGTTTTTCCTATCATACAGTTCAATGGGGAAAAAAAAAGAGAAAAGTATGACCTATATAATCAGTTATATTTCACATTTAATTTTAATTCCATCGTTAGATAATTCAAGCAAACAGAAATAAATTAAACCCAACACTGAATAAAAACATTTAACTCATTAATAAAGCTCAGCACACACAGCCACGTTTTTGTGGGCATAGAAAAAATATTTGAATATACAAATATTGGTAAGTTTTAGAGTTACTCGGTTTTTATTCCCATCATTAATCTATCAGTAGTTAGTGTGAAAATAATTGCACTTATTATGAATGCAATCAGATTATTAAATATTCAGCTACCCTGAGCTTTACATAAAGAAAAACAATGACTTACCATCGCACTATTTTGACAGGATCTTTCTTAGGCATGATTTGATTAAGCCATGGTTCAATACCTGGAAATTGCTCTATCAATTGATTCTTAATACCCTTAATAACTGAGGTTTTCAACTGGATGCAATTGGATACATTTTCCTTTTCATCAAATCTGCCAAGTAATTTTTGTAAGAAAAAAAAGCATTTCTAAGCAGACATATCAGAATAGCTAAAGGTATTGTTCTAATTAGTCATCTTTTCCCAGGCAATTATTTTAGGTGCCTAAAAATGATTATGAATTAGATTGCCTTAAATACCATTTCCCTTTTATTCTGTCTATCAAAAAAACAAGGTCTTAATATTAAAACTGTCAGTACACAGCAATTTGATGGAGAATGGAAGGGGGATATAAAGCATCTTGCTCATTAAAATCTGCAATCAGCTACACAAGTGCCATTCTTGGAAAATCGTACTCAGTTCTACCTAGGAAGAACCAGACTCCCACCAATATTAAACCTGAGTTTAAATGGAAAAAAAGCCTCAAGCATTAAGATACAAAAGACCAACCCAAACATAACACAGAAAATTGGCCCCTGCTAGGCTACATAAACTGCTGAGATTTTTTTGAAGAGTAATGATGGTGATAATTTTTAAGATCCCTATTTATTTTTGCTTAAAATTTCATGCACAAAACATACCTTCCTTTGCCCATGTCCCCCCACCCCCACCCCTGCTTTTTGCGCCTACCAAATCAAGAAGGCAAACCCACTAGATAGGTTCCCAAGGAATTTTGTATCCTTTACACTGAATAGCCTATAAGGCAATCACGATGTTTTCAGGACAAGGTTAATCTGGCAGCTAGGCAAGAGGTATGACAGGCCGCTTGCTTCCTGTCACTCAGACTCCTTCACTCACATGACCCAGGAAGTCAAGCCTTCCCTCATTCAGTTCATAACTAATAAACATATGGCAGTGAGTGCAGGGCTCCGCTCTCAGCTAAAGAGGATATGCCCCTAAATCACAGTGCAAGGATGTGATTGGTAGAACCCTAGGAATAGAGTTAGGATTGGGGGAGGGAGCAAAGAAAGGAGAAAAAGATAAGGAGAAAGAAAAAAAGGGGGGGGGGCCCGAAACCCGATTGAGAATTAGGGATGGAAAGCTTAAAGAACTGTTGCAAGTTGCGAGTGAGAGCATAGTACTATAGAAAACCTTAGGGAGTCAGGATGGCAGGGGCGGGGGAGAGAGAAAGAGGATCTTTGCTCTCGCCCTCTTCCCCACCCCCACCCCCACCGCCTTTGTGAGCAGCCGATGGAGACCACAGCATGTCCTTACTTCTTGAACATGATCCAAGGTGAAGGGGGCGACGATAGGGAAGGGCCCGGAAAGGGAAAGAAATTGAATTAGGAAGGGTCCGGCAGATCCCTTTACACGAGGAAGGCCGGCACTGACAGTCGAAGATGTTGTCCTTAGCCGGAAAATGAGACAGCCTGTCGTGCTTTACGGCTTAGTGAAATCTGACTACTTCCGCTCCTTTAAACTCCACGTCGGCGCTTTTGCCAGCTCTTTTTTAAGCTAAGGATTCTGTTCTTCACACCCGGTGGTTGAAAGGGCGGGACTTGAGAAGGAAGAAGAGCTAGAGCAATTCTTTCCGAGGGCAGGAAGCAAAGAATGGAGGGTGCGGGGAATCAGTCAAGGCAGCCGTTTAGCGTCAGTTACGGGTTCCTCAAAGGATCAAGATTATTTCCTGTTTCGGTGCTATCTACTGTTAACCTAAACAATTATTTAGTTGGAATGATTTTTTGTCTTGTCCAAGGCAACCGAATGGGTTGGTGCTTATTGAACAGCACGAAACCCGGCAAGCCGGATGGCTTCATGTTAGTGTACTGGCACTTCATGTTACTACACTATTAAGATTTCCAGCTTAGCAAATAAAAATATAGGACGCCCAGTTAAACTTGATTTTCAGATAAAACAACGAATACTTGTTTTTAGTATGGAAACGAAAACATTATGTCCCATTCTATATTTGGAACATAATTATGCTTTTTAAAATATTCCTTGTTTATCTGAATTTAACTGGCGCTCTGTACTGATTCTGACAACCCTATTCACTGGCCACAGTAAGTTAGTCCCTAGAATTTAAAAGTCACTAGGTTGTCGTCCCCCGCCTCACCTCCATACCCAATCTATCCTTCAAGGACGTGATAGCCCCTAGGCAAGCAATGCTAGAACATAATCTGATTGAAAAGAGAACAGCTCAAGAAACAAGTTTTACTTGTGTAATTTTTAAAAGGAGAGCCGATAGGAAAAAAGAAAAAAGGTGTGTCGAGCAAGGGTTATGATCATTAAAAAAAAAAAAAAAAAACGCGCTACCCAGGAGGTGGAGTGTTTGTGCGCTGACCCCTAAAGCAAATCTCTACAGGGAGCAAACACTGTAGTCCGTTTGGGGAAAATGGACGCTTCAAGCAATCGAAACAAACGCTACTATACATTTGAATTGTCTACCTTGTTTTGATTCAATGGTTACAACGATTTTCTGATTATAATTTGACTGCCCCTGAAGATCGCCGCACGGAGAAAGAATTTGCTATTTACAAATCCGCGTGAACAGTTACATTGGTTTTTGTAAATTAATAAATTGACATTCCGGTTTATACATCGGTCTCTTATAAACGTCCTTAGCGTGCATCTGCATTCCCAGAATGAATAAACTCTGCAACATTTAAAATATTGAGTTTATGATATGCAAAACTGAAGCCCAGACCCCAAGCTGTGGTTAGTGCTACACTGTTAGGCTTCTTGCCAAGACTTCCTCTCCCAGCAACTAACACAACACCCTAGGAGCCTGACATTTAACAATACATACTTTGTAAACAGCAACAAATACTGTTAAGCAATTTGAGATGAGTGGAACAATAGATCATTTAAATTAGCTCTATAGTAATATAACGCATAATAACCATATATTCCACTAGCAAATAAAATTTAACTTGATGGACCCAGAAATTAATAACATCTAGATGGGCTTCATAATTTCTTGAGATTTTTGTTTGAGAAACTTACTAACTTTAGATTTCCTCAAAAATATGAAGCTGAAAATTTGCAGTGGTAGAAATAATACCTGACTTTTTTTTATTAGAGCAATTGTAGGTTTACAGAAAAATAATGCAGAAAGCAGAGTTCTCATATACCACCCACGCACCTACATATGGTTTTGTCTATTAAGATGTGGCATTAGCATGGTACCTTTGTTACAATTGATGAAACATTATTATTATAATTATGTTAATAACCAAAACCTATTATTTACATTAGGGTTCATTCTTTGTGGTCTTCGGTTCTATTCTGGTAACATAAATACAATCTAAAATGAATCTTTTAGCCACTTTCAAGTATACAATTCAGTGGTGTTAAATATATTCACAATGTTGTACTACCATCACTGCCATCCATTACCAAAACTTTTCTATCAATCCAAATAGAAACTCTGTACAAATTAAGTATTAACTTCCACATTCCCCAACAAGGCCCCAGCCCCCGGTAAACTGTTGCTTATTTTAAGTATTTCCTATCAGTGAGATCATATATTATTTGTCCTTCTGTGTCTGAATTATTTCACTCAATGTGATGTCTTCAAGGTTTCACATGTATCAGAATTTCATTTCTTTTTTAAATTTTTTATTATTTTATTTTATTCCCTTTTTAATTTTGTTTGCTGTATAGTGGGGGTCACATTTTGTTCTTTTTCCATGCGACTATCCTGTTATTGCAGCACCATTTGTTGATTTTGGGGAGTGGGGGTGGGGCAGCGGGGGGGGGGGGTAGTGCATGAGCCAGGAATCGATCTGGGTCTCCTGTTCATCTGTTGATGGACCTTAAGTTGCTTCCATCTTTTGGCAATTGTAAACATTCATACGCAAGTATCTGTTTGAGTCCCTTCTTTCTAGGTAAATATATCTAGAAGCAGGATTTTTGAGTCATATGGTATTTCTATACTTCACTTTCTGAGCAACTGCCAAACTGTTTTCCACAGCAGCTGCACCATATTCCATTCCTACCAAAATGTACACGGGTTCTTATTTCTCTGTATCCTTGTAAGCATTTGTTATTCTCCATTTTTTTTAACAGTGGCTATTCTAGAGAGTATGAAATGGTATCTGATTGTGGTCCCTAATGACATATTAAATATCTTTTCATGGGTTTATTGACCATTCGTTTATCCTTTTTGAAGAATTCTCTATTCAAATTTTGTCCATTTTTAAATTGGGTTGTTTGTCTTTTTGAGGTTGAGGTGTAGGAGTTCATTATATATTCTGGATAGTAAACCCTTGTTGGATATATGGTTTCCAAATATTTTTTCCCATTCTGTAGGATGTCTTTTCACTTTCTTGATGATATCCTTTGATATATAAAAGTTTTAAATTTTGATAAAGTTCCTTTTATCTATTTTTTTTCTTTTCTTGTTTGTGCTTTTGGTATAAAGTCTAAGAAACCATCTCCTAATATAAGGTCTTGAATATGTTTCTTCTAGGAGTTTTATAGTTTTAGTTCTTATATTTAGGTCTTTGATACATTTTGAGTTAATTTGTGTATTCAATGTGAGGTAGGGATCTACTTTCTCATTTTTTTTGCATATGGATATCTAGTTTTCCCAGCACCATTTGTTGAAAAATAGCTAACTTTCAATTCTATAAAAATTATACATACCCTATACAAATTATGATAAATTCCACATGTATGTGAACAGATAACACTGCTATAAGTGCATACATATTTTAACTACTTTCACACACTCTGATAATCACAAAAAACAAATCCAAATTATGATAAATTCCAAATTAAGTCATTATTATTAGTGAGATATTCTGATCTCTATGTGTACATAAGTAATTTTATTCATACCCACCTACACGGATACATAAGCAGGGCCCACTTTTTACTGCAATGCATTTCTGGATGTTGTAAATGGAATTATCATAAAGTGGTTTATGTTTTTCCAAGATTATAATTTGGGGTTTTCTTCTGACAAAGGAATCGACTTCAAATAAATCATTGCTACAACAAACATCATAAAAGAAGAAATACCCCAAAATAAACCTCTGCAAAAATTAAAATAATGAACCTCATTTATTCATGTGATAGATATTAAGGATCTTCATGTTTTAGACACAAATGCTCTCTGTCCTATAATTTGTACCTAAATGTTCTATGCAATTTATTTTACATGAAACACATAACACAGAAAATTCAAGTGTATCATACAATTTTATTAAAATAAGTGTGGTGAATTGAATTATATATCCCAATTTAGACATGTTGGTCTTAATCAGCATTTCTGTGGGTGTGAACCCATTTTAAGTAGGTCTCTTGAAGATGTTATTTTAAGTTAAAGTGTGGCCCAACTGAATAAGGCTGCATCTTGTTCTAATTTGCTAAAGCTGCTAGAATGCAGTATATCATAAATGGGTTGGTGTTTATGAAGGGGATTTATTAATTTACAGGTCTACAGTTCTAAGGCCATAAAAAATGTCCAAACTAAGCGTCCAAAGAAAAATACCTTGACTCAAGAAAGGCCAATGTTGTCTGGAACACCTCTGTCAGATGGGAAGGCAGTTTGGTCCTTTGGCTTCTGGTTTTAAACAGCTTTCCCAAAGTGTTTTCTTTCTGCATCTCCAAATGTCTCTGTCTGTGTTGGCTCTGAGCTTTTTCCAAAATGGTTCTCTCTTAAAGGACTACAGTAAGAAGATTAAGACCCACCTTGAATGGGAGGAGATACATCTCCATGGAAACCACCTAATCAAAAGTTCCTACCCACACCTGGATGGGTCACATCTCCATGGAAACAACTTAATCAAAAAGATCCCATATTAATATTTACAATAGTAAATGAAAGAACATGGCTTTTCTGGGGTACACAACATTTTCTAACCAGCATAGGTCTTAATCCGGATTATTGGAGTCCTTTATAAGCAGAATTACAGGCATAGTGAGAGAAAGCCACAGAGAGAAGCCAGAGCTGGAAATCAGCAGGAACCTGGAAGGGAAAGGAGAGAACATAGCCATGTGGCAGGGAAAGTGAAGGAACCCAAGGATCACTGGCTTCCAGCACCAGTACACCACAACTTTGGGGGAGAAAGCATAGTCTTACTGATGCTTTGATCTTGGACTTCTCCTAGCCTCAAAACCATGAACCAATAAAGTCCCATTGTTTAAGCCATCGTTTGTGTGATATTAATCATATCAACCTGGAAACTAAAACAATAATTAACCTAGTAATTAAGCATTAAATGTTTAATTTAACAATTGTGCTTGACTTCTTCAAAATTTGAAAGGATTTTATAGGGCCATTTTGATGCAAAGCTCTAAAATGCCCAAGGAAGAGTTCCATACAGTATGGCCTCCTTTTCTTCTTCACAAACTTCCTTGAACAATAAGCATGATGCCAATACCCTTCAGCGCATCAAGGAAAGGAACATTTTGTTTAGCAGTTAGGCCATAGCTTTAAACACTGGAAGTTCACTGAAAGAATTAGGACACTTCCAGACCCATGTTGGGCCTCACATCTCTCAGAATCTACAGCCGGTGAAGATTTCTATTAGGGTCACATTTCCTACAAACTGCCTTGCAGCTTTAGAGCCTGCTGTAGCCTGGCTTTATAAACCCCACAAGGGCAAGACATACCTAAAAATCACACCTCCATCACCAATCACGCTGGATAGCATAGGTGAGAGAATGCATTGGCCCTTCCACTATTTGGAGCTTACCATACCAGGTAGTAAAAGAAACATGAACAAAAGAGCAGCTCCTGTCTCCAGTCACCAAAATAACTAAACTTGGAGAGACTTGAGAGCAACCTAAGTATAAGAAGGCTGTTAGGACTAAATATCTTGCCAAACTTGTGATGAGCCAAACCCACCATATGTCACTCACATCCCTGTTTTCTTCTGTCTTTGCCCAAAATGTAAGCACCCAGATTATCTAATTCATTTGCTTTTTGACCTTGGAAAAGTTACTTAAACTCTCTATGCCCATCTCATCTGTAAAATGAAAGTTCTATAACCTAAGGTTGTTATAAGGATTAAATAAAATAACCCATGCAAAGCACTTAACACTGTTAACTTGTCGTTGTTCTTCCTCTCCTCTAACCTTGTCTCCATATTGCTCTGTGCTTTTCCTCCCTCACCTGATCTCCCACTTCTACCTTCCCTCCTGTGTGCTTCTAATTGCTTCCTGGAACCAACTCATCAATCATCTTCAAACTTATCCCTGAATACTTGCTGGTGTTCCTGGCTTTTCCAGGATGGAACTTCCCTTACAGCTCTTTCTAGTGAAGCTTATACCTACATACTGCATGTACTGACTGTAGTCATAGATGAGGTGGACATCCTTTTCCAGTCTCACTGCAGCTCCCGGACCATTCCTCCTCCATCATCAGGCCAAAAAATAAAAACCCAGATTCAAAATTCTTCATGTTTTTCAAGGACTGCATTGACCTCTTTCGCTCAAATTCATCTTTATTTCTTCTGAACACTTATAATTGCTATCTGGTCCAGTCATTTCTCATGTGGTATTTTTGGCTCTTTCTAGATGATGGATTTAAAAAAAAAAAAAAAAAGAAGGCTGCAGGAGCACTGAGCTTACTTTTGACAGAGGCAGTTGGCAAAACACTGCTGTGCTGGTTTGAATTTGTGGACCCCAGAAAAGCCATATCCTTTAATCCTCATTCAGTATTGCTGGGTGGGAGTTTTAAAATTATCCATGGAGATATGACCTTCCCAATTGTGGGTGGTAACTTCGATTAGATGATTTCCATGAGGTGTGTCTCCACCCATTCAAGGTGGGGTTGCTTACTGGAGCCCTTTAAGAGGGAACCATTTTAGAAAAAGCTACAGAGCCAGTGCAGCCAGAGACCTTTGAAGAAGAAGAAGGAAAACACACCTGGGGGAGCTTCATGAAACAAAAAGCCAGGAGAGAAAGCTAGCAGACACCACTATATTCCCCATGTGCCTTTTCAGTTGAGAGAGAAACCCTGAATGTCATCAGCCCTTTTGAACCAAGGTATCTTTTCCTGGATGCCTTAGATCGGACATTTCTATAGCCTTGCTTTAGTTGGGACATTTTCACGGCCTTGGAACTGTGGACTTGCAACTTAATAAATTTCCCCCTTTTAAAAGCCATTCTGTTTCTGGAATAACACAGTCCGGCAGCTGGCAAACTAGAACAACTGTCAAGACCTTCAATGAGTTCCATTTATTCAGAGAACTGTCCTAGGTTTCATTGTTGTGTTGTTTTGCTGGGTTGTTAGCAAAAAACATAGCCATGTGCAGAATACAGGATGTAGTAGTTTGAAGCTGAGTGGACCTCAGAAAAGATCATATTCTTAAAGCTAATCCATTCATGTAGGTGTAAACCTATTGCGGTTGGGACTTTTGATTACGTTATTTCAGTTGAGGCATGCCCCAGGTGGGTCTTAATCTTCTTATTGGAGTCCTTTATAAGAGGATGAAATTCAGAGGCAGAAAACAGAGAGAAAATCACAGAAATAGTGAAGAAGCCACTGAAGCCAGAAGTTGGAAGCAGCGAAATCTAAAAGAGAAGAGAGAGACCAGTAGACACTGCCATGTGCCTTGACATGTGACAGAGGAGACCCAGATCATCAGCAACCTGTCTTCAGGAAGAAGGTATCATCTTGATGATGCCTAGATTGGGACATGTTCATGGCCTCAGAACTGTAAGTTTTTAACTTAATACATCCCCATTGTAAAGCAAAATAAATTAAAAACAACCACCCACATTCTTCTTCCTCTGAGTTTTATGCCACTTGGTTACACCTCAACCCTACACCTTTGCCGTCCTCCACTCATTCATTGAAGATCCTGGCATTGGGTTCACAGACTGTCCTTGCCACCCTGGAGTTACAAAGCATTGTGAAAGAAAATCACACGGTTGGGCAAATTAGTCCCACAATAAATTCATGGTCACCAACTTCAAGTGCACCTTCAGTGTTGATGGGGGATCCTCTTATGTTTTCAGCTCATTCTCTTATTCCCCCATTCATTCTTTCAAAGCTTCTCCATTCTCCACAAATCCCTGATTCCTCAACAGTACCTTCAGTCTTACCAAATAACTCACCTCCTTAAGATATGATAGAAGTCTCCAGATGGGAAAACTTCAACTTCCTACCACTAATCTAGAAATGTATTAACAGCCGTCTTTCTTACCATCAAAATTAAAGATATCCCTCTTCCAGTCTAGGTCTAATTCCTCCATCTACCTTCCAGATCCCATTCAAGTATGGGTTCTTAATAACATTGCTTATTCTTTGTATCAGCTTGATCCTGTTGTGTACTCCAGAGAAGCCATGCCCTTTATACGGATCCAATCTTATGGGGACAGCCATGTTTCTTTTAATCCTGATTCAATATTGTGGGGTGGAAACTTTGACTGGATTGTTTCCATGGAGATGTGATGCACCCAGGTGTGGGTGGGGCCTTTGAATGGGATATGACTCTGCCCATTCAAGGTGAGTCTTGATTAGTTTACTGGAGTCCTTTAAAAGGGGAAACATTTTGGAGAAACTTCAGATGCAGATGCTTGGAGAACAATGGTTTCAGAGCCAACACAAAAGACCTAGATGTTTGGAGATGTAGACAGAATACGCCCCCGGGGAGGGTTTGAAACCAGAAGTCAAAAGACCAGCAGTTGTAGGCCACCTGCCTTCCAGTTGACAGAGGTGTTCTGGATCCATTGGCCTTTCTTGAGTCAAGGTATCTTTCTCTGGATGCTTTAGTTTGGACATTTTTATGGCCTTAATTCTTTAGACTTGTAACTTAATAAATTCCCTTCATAAGAGCCATCCCAGGGTGGGTCACGGTGGCTCAGCAGGCAGAGTTCTCGCCTGCTATGTCAGAGACCCGGCTTCATTTCCCGGTGCCTGCCCATGAAAAAAAAAAGCCAACACATTTCTGGTATATTTCATTCTGCAGTTTAACAAACCAAAACACTTTTTATTACCTATCTCCTGTATTTGCAACCTCTTCTTTTCTACTGGCTCCTTCCCTTCCCCATAGTTAATAACTGGCAACAATTCAATGTGTATCCTTTCAGACCTTTTTTATGTATTTACAAATATACTGTACATACATGCTTTTCAAAAAAATCAATGGGATCATACTATATATGCCATTTTGCATTTTGCTTTTCAGTGAAATTATTTTGGGGGACTTTTCCATGTCAGATGAAAGATTAAGGAGATAAAGAGAGACAGAGTGTGAAAGAGAGACAGAGTTTGAAAAAGAGACAGAGAGACAGAGAGACACCAACTGACCTCATGGCTTTTGATGACTACAATATATTCCATATGATGTATGTACCATAACTGATTTAACCAGTCCCCTTTTGATAGTCATTTAGGCTCCTATAAAAGGATTGAAGGGTGGGTTGGAGCCACAAAATTCCAGTGCTCCTCAGGCTGTCTACTGGCCTCCCATCATCAGAGATCAGGGCTCTGTGCTCTAATACCTATCTCCCTTCAGAAATCCTCAACCACATTAACATAGGGTCAATGGAGACACCATATACAGCTCCACCTCTGGCAGAAGTTAAGAGCAAACTCACACACTGGCACTAAAATCATATGTCTCCCAAGTTTTCACCATCCATCAACAGCAGTCAAGAGGTGGCCCAGGGCATTGCCCAAAAATCCCTATACATTAGGAGAAGGATCAAAGGAGAAGGAAGAGATATAACAGAGAGAATAGGATTTGGCAAAGGAGTATTACTGCTGAATCACTGTATTTATATTCCTTCTAGCTTCCAGTGTTTAGGAGCAGCTAGAAGGAAAAATTTGAAATGATGGAACTGTTGCCCATGACAAACTCTGGGATGTATTCTGTAACTACTTGTTGAAGTGTGCTTTATAAATTACTGCTTTTTCCTTTCTTTGCTTTGTTTATATGTTATATTTTACAATAAAAAAAATTTAAAAGAGGTGGCCTAGGCACTCCCAAGTAATGGACAGATCAGCAGCTTCCTCAAACATCTTTGGCTCTAATAATCAATAATAATAATCTAATAATCAAGGGGGAACCCAGACAACCACTGCTCCCTATGACCTCCCCATCATTATCTACCTTACTTCCATAGGAACTGTCCTCATTAGAACATCAATCTCCGTTTCTGCCAGTCACCATAAGAAACCCCAGACACCTCATTTTGCCTAGGTCAACTCCCCTCTCTTCAACTATCACCATTTGGCTCTGTACATCCCCCATTATGTCCCCATTTCCCATGTTTTCCCAACTATTAAAATCTTTCCACTGTGCCTTGTGGATATCATCCATCATCAGCAAAATCCCCTATATTCTCAACCTCTTCTCTAAGTACTCACCTCACGTTCTTCTTCTAATGGTAAGCTGGATCTTCCCTGCAATCACTGCTTCCCTGGCTGTTTTGTCTCCCACAAGTGGAGTAAGAGTGCTCCTTTTTCCTTATTGACATTTCCAGACCATTCCCATTCCCTCTTCCCTGAACTTCCCAGTTTTGAATATCATTTCATCTAATTATATTACCACTCATTGTTGCTGTATTCTGCCAACCTTTGTCTTATTCCCCACTTCCATTTCACAATGATTTTAACTCCTGGGAAACTGTCACTCTAACACTAGTCCGATTATAATTACCGATTATTATAATGAAAAATAATTATAATTATAATTCAACGTGCATGTAATTGATCCTTCCAACATCATCCTTTCTTCTCAATCCCTTGACTCCCTCTCTTCCAATGATCTTGCTTGCCCTCCACCTTATGTTAGTCACTCTCTCCTATGGTCATATCCTAGACTTTGTCTTTACCAGTAACTGGAGTCCTGTCTCATCTCAGTTTCACATATCCCATTCTGGCCACAAGCTCCTCTATAGCTCACTCCCTCTAGTACTCTGACTCCAACAATCTTTGACTGCCACTGGAACTTCCAGTCTATTGATCCCACCAATTTCTTCCTGTCCCTCACCCTTCTCACCCCCTGAGTTTCCTCCTTCTCCAGTTTATATTCGCAGCTTAAAATAATGAGGATCATTAAAATCACACTGTTTTCTATACCCTCAATTCCCTTTCCTCCTCCACTTTGATATATTTGCCTGGCAGAACCATGATTGGTTTGGGGGCCAACCCAGCCCACTCTTTGCCTAGGTCCAAATAGCTAGGTCTCCAGCTTAATGTGGCTGGAGAAGAGCACATAAACATGCTGACTGGCTTCATTTTAAATTAATCATCACTACTTTTAAATAGGTCCTTAATGCTGTCTGACAATCATATTATACATCCCTAGACTAGTGGTGTTCAATAGAAATTTTTGGAATGATGAATTCTTTAATCTGTGCCATCCAAAATGGTAGCCACTAATACATATAGCTATTTTATTTACTTTTAAATTAATTAAAATTAAATAAAGTGTGAAAATGAATTCTTTAGTTCATATTAACCACATTTAAAGTGTTCAATAGTCACATGTGGCTTGTGGCTACATATTGGACAGTACAGCATAGACCCATCCCCTCTCCCACACCTGCAGATTACTATTTCTCTCCTCCAATATCCAACACTTCCTACAGACACCCACCACCACATGTACTTATTCCAGGATCTGTACGTACATACTCTGCCTTCCCTCCTCTTACTACAGGTTAGTGATCCTCCAATCTGAGAGTCCATAAGGACTTTCCAACTACATATCTGCATGAGGTTGGATTGTCTCACCTAGGTCTACTGAAACAATATATCACAAAAGATTAAATGCAGAAAAAGACGTAAAATTCAGCTGTCTTCTATTAAGCCAGGCATTAAAAAGATTTGCAAAAATATAAAATTATGCCACTCTTTAGTGATAAGTTTTTTTGTTTGGGTTTGTTTTGGAAAAGTTTATTTTTCCTAAAAATGTATTTACATTGACATGTAATAGTTTATTATTGTTATTTTGTAATGAATACATTAATTAAATAATTAATATTTAAAATTTGTGCTTTCGTTTACAATTCAGGAAATGTTAATAGATATATCCCAAGTAAACAAAAGCTTTTTGAGGTTCTTAATAACATTTTTATTAGAAAAGCTGTAGGTTTATGGAAAAATCATGCAAACAATACACAATTCCCATGTATACCCCCTCAAGAACACAGCTTTCCCTATTATTAACACTTTGCATTAGTGCAGTAACTTTGTTACAATTGATGAAACAGTATTATTATAATTATACTATTAACTATAGTTCACAGTTTACATTAGGGTTCACTGTTTGTGTTGTACAGTCCTATGGTTTATTTTTAAAGCTTTTTTCTAATAACATTTATAGAACCTAAAATTTCCCCTTTACCACATCGAAATAAATAAATCAGTGTTGTTAATTGCATTCACAATGTGTGCCATCATCACCACCATCCAAAAACTCCATCACTCCAAACAAAAACTATGTACCAACTAAGCATTAACTCCTCATTTGCTACCCCCACATCCACCTCCTGTGATGGTTCAAAGCTGTTACAACCCAGAAATGATTATATTCTTTTAATACATTCTTATTGTGAGTGGGACTTTTTTATTAGGTTATTTCAACTGAGATGTGATCCACTTCATTCAAGGCGAGTCTTAATTCTCTTAGTGGAGTCCTTTATAAGAGGATAAAACACACACACATACACACACAGAGCCCCAGAGAAGTTTAGAGAAAAAGACCCCAGAGCTGCTGAGCAAGGACACACAAAAAACAGAAGAAGCCACTGAAACTGGAGGCAGAAAGTAGCAAAACCCGGAGAAGGACCAGCAGACATTGCCACATACCTGGCCATGCACCAGAGGAGTCCAGATCACCAGCAGCCTTTCTTTGGAAAAGGTATCATACTGATGAAGCCTTAATTTGGACATTTTCTTGGCCTTAGAATTTTGAACTTGTAACTAAATAAATCCCCATTGTAAAAGCTAACCCACTTCTGATATATTGTATTTTAACAACTTTACCAAACCAAAACACCCTCAATAAACTGTATTCTAGTTTCTGACTCTATGAATTTGCTTATTCAAATTATTTCATATCAGTGAGATTGTGTAATATTTGTCCATTGATATCTGGCTTATTTCAATCAACATGATGTCTTCAAGATTCATCCATGTTACCATATGTATCAGAATTTCATTCCTTTTTACAGCCAAATGATATTCCATTATATGTGTATACCCCAATTTGTTAATCCATTTGTGCTGGTTTGAAACCGTTATGTACCCCAGAAAAGCCATGTTTTAATCCTGATCCAGTAGTGTGGGGGAAGCTGTTTCTTTTAATCCTGATTCAACATTGTAGGTAGAAACTTGTGATTAGATTATCACCATGGAGATGTGACATGCCCAATTGTGGGTGTAACCTTTTGATTAGATGGAGATGTGACCCCACCCATTCTGGGTGAGTCTTGATTAATATATTGGAGGTCTTCAAAAGAGGAAACATTTTGGAGAAAACTCACAGCTGATGCATATGCTTGGAGAACAGTTTCTTCCAAGCTTACAGAATCAGCACGAGAGCCAGATGTTTGGAGATGCAGAGCCCAGCAGAAATTGCCATGTGCCTTGTCATGAGATGCTCAGCAAGCCAGAATCCAGAGTTTTGTCCCAGAGGAGCTAAGGGAAGGCCCACAGATGTCAAGTGAGGACCCTGCATAAGAAACAGAGGCTGACTTGAGTAGCTTGAAATCAACCCTGCTCCACAGAAAAGTTAGAGAAGGAACAGAAGGGTGACTGCAGTGGCAATTCGGGAGTGCGGCTGACCTGGGAGAGTCTTCTG
>PVIY010029779.1:0-31680 GCA_004026745.1 Myrmecophaga tridactyla | reverse complement strand
AGTCCATGACAAATACTCATGCCCTGATACTTAATTGATCACAAAGTTTTTGCTTTTCCTTTCATGCTCTCTTTTTCATAGTCAGTTGTTTGATGACCTTTCCAAGAATCCCACACACTCTCTGCCTTTGTAGACAGAACTTCCAGGAGAGGTGCAATAGCCATCTTTACGAACATGAGCTCAGCAGTTCCTACTGGACCAAGGCAAGACCTTGTTACCCACCAGAGATTAAATCTCCATTTTTGGCCTAAATGACCTATGTTAATAGCTGGGTATGGCATAGAGTCAAGATATACTGCAATGCCACAATATAAATTGTTCTGGTGTGCCCAAGAACAGTTCTTTAAAGCATAGTATCTGGAGATAACTACATTTAGATTAAAAGTTATAGAAGTAGCCAATTTGGCAAAATCAGGCAATACCATCCGTACTGGGCTGTCACTATCCATTCATTCACAAAGGGAACTGATAATCTAAGTTTGCTTCTTAAGGAAGAAATTATTTTTTGAAATGACTCGGTGAAATTTTAAAACAGATCTGTATATTATTATGTTGAATAATATATTGTAGATCAATACACATTAATCAAAATAGTAAAGACTCTAAGTAGTTTACACTGTAATGAGCCTTGACTTACCTAGAATATAATTGTGTGATAAATTTTAAAGAATGCTTATAGGAGATATACTACCAGCTTTTGTAACAAAAATAACAATAAATAAATGGCATTTATTGAGTGTTTAGTATGGATTATATCATTTAATCACTAATGTAAACTATGAGGCTATATTATTATTCCCACTTCATAGTTGAGATAACTGAGACCCAGAAAAGTTAAGTAAATTGTTTACGGTTAGGTAGTTTGTAAGTAGCTGAGCAAAGATTTAGACCTATGCATCCTGACTCCACATCCATATTCTTGATTACTAGTGCCTTTTACCAGGTAAAAAAGTATATCAATAACATTATATTTACATGACAAAAAGGACACATTCTAATAAGTGATTTTGCATCTGAGATAATATAATCCAAAAGGCCTGTAGATAATTTCTGCACTACCATGCATGCAGGGAGAACAATCTCATATTCTCATGTTGAGTTTCATTTCTCAATCTTCCACTTACGTGGTGGCCAAGGGCACATCACACAAGTCGCTGCTGTTTAAAACAGATATAGTGTTTAATAATCATCATCATTACTCCTATTTCTCAAGAGATAATGTAGGAGAAAATACTTTCAAAACTTTGGTATTAAAATTAATATTTAATTATTATTTTTAAGAAAAGCACAGCCCCCAAAAGTTAATGTGAAAAGCAATAAGGCTGCATAAAGAGGAGCATATTCTTAAGATCATTTGTTTTCAAAGATTCCAACTTTCTTGACAATGTTATTTTTTCACTGTCAGTAAGATTTACAAGAATTGTTTACAGTGGAAATGGCATTCATTGAGTCATTTGTCATCTGTGCCCTGAAGCTAGCAAAAAATGAAGACAGCTGGGGAGGATTCAATACTCACTGGTCAGTGACTTTTTTTGTTTTGTATGCTGTATGGCGAGGGTCACACTCATTCTTTTTCCATGTTAGTATCCCATTATTGCAGCACCATTTGTTGAATTTTAGTTTGTTTTTTGAGAAGTGCGTGGAGCAGGAATCAAACCCAGGTCTCCTGCATGGCAGACCAGAATTCTACCACTGAACTATCCTTACACCCCCAACTGGTCAGTGACATTTTTAAAGAACAGCTTCCCAGTTGCAATATTCAGGTGACCCACGTCTCCAAGAAAATGAGCTGCCATTTTCATCTTTAATATTTATGTACTTGATAAAGGGGTGGGGCGATTGGAGGTAAAGGCAGAAGATACGAGAAAGATGGAGAAGTTATTTCATAGAGAGCAGGAGTAGAAAGCTCAGGGAAAGGGCTGATGAACCTGATAAAAAAGGAGCTCCATGTTGCTGAGAAACAGACAAGAGGCGGGTCAGAAAAAGTAGTAAGATGAAGTTGACATCTAAATTTGAAAACTAAAATGGAAATCACATGATTATCAAAGAGCCTGCAAATGATATGTATCATAAATAATATGAGTAGTGCTGCTTCTAACAGGGCTTTCCCAGAAAACTGAGTGGTTATTGCACTGGGGGAAAATGTTAGCACTGACATTGGGAAGGCATTTTGGAGATGGAGTGTTGAGGAAAAAAACATTATGACTCAATTTTTCTTTCAGTGTTGTAAATGTCTAAGGGAATTCTTTCCACCTATGAGGAACTTCTAGTCCATTTCCCTCCCTTCCTACTTTATCCTAAAAATATGTTTCACTTTCAAAACATGTAAATATACAAACACACTAATCCTCATCTAAGATTTCAGAGAGCTCATTTGGTTGCATCTTTATCTAGGGTTTTTATTTTGAACAATGGAGAATGTAAGCTCTGTGAGGACAGACTGATATCTTGTAAATATACAAGATATGTTTGGTGCCTGAACACCAAAGGTGAACTCTATGGATGTTGCTTGAGAAAGTGAATGCCATTCATTCTTGGCTTTGTAGAAAATCTGATTTTCTGAGGTGGAGAGCAAATTCCAAATTTCAGCATGGGAAACCTAACTTGAACTATAACTTTCTTAGGAAATAGTGAAAATTACATGCACATTTTAATTTTTGCTTGTGTGTAATTTTTTGATCATTTTTAAAATTTGTTTTCACTTTTGTAGTATTTTTATTTGCATGTTTTAGTTTAAGTGGAGAAAAATATCAATGCTCAATATAAACACTATTTACCCATATGAATAAGTTGTAGTGTGATAATTTATACAATGAAGCGTCAGAAATTCAGCAGTTGGGAAACCATTTACATCTGTTAGTGTATGTAGGGCTCAATGTATTAGTTTACAAACCATTTTATTTGAGAATTAATGGATAATGGAAATCCAACATCTTTCACAAATTCACAAGACTTGAAGCTCCGTTAAATAAGGACACAAATGAAAACCAGCTTTAGAAGCTAATATTGAAATGTCATTGATGACAGTTTAGTACTGGTGAAAGATGAAAAGCTTCTCGAAACTGACATTTTTATTCCAAGTAATATTTTTAATAATAGTTCCTCTGTTATCATGGCAATCATTCATGTTATTCAAAATCTATTTTTTGACACATGTACATAGGTACAGCTCAACATGTGGGTGGCGTGGGCAACACACAGACAATGTGCTTAGAGGGTCACACAAAGGGTTATGTCACCCAAGTCCCTGTAGTCAATGATATGCTAGTTTTGCAGATAACTCTATAATATTATTTGAATCTATTATTTCATTAGTTTTATCCCGCCACATCAAATAGAGTGAGAATGCAGCCACAGATGTTTGAAGAATTCACGTGACTTGCTCAAGACTCTATAGCTAATAAACAATGGAACTTGGACTCAAGCCCAAGTTTTCTTACTCCTAATCTATTGTTCCTTTCACGGTTAACACCGGCTTTCTTGGTGCCTAATATCCCCTGTACGAGGAACTCTCCTTTAGTGAGACACAGTGATGACTGAAGAAGATCCTTTTCAAGTTTAAATTTAACCACAAGATGTAATACATGAAGCCAAAACAGAAGCATTAACTGGTATCAAGGAGCAGTTCATCAGATTACTCTTGGAGAGAAAAAAGTCATAACTCTTACAGCATGGGACACAGAATAGGTAAATCTACTTGGTAAAAATTCAACGGTCCACAAACAGAATACTGGTGTTGTTGAAGACATCTGGGCCAGCCAGATGCTGCCACAGAGGTTCTAGTCTGGTAGATGTTTCTGGTAGCATAAGAGCTCTGGGGATAAGCACCAGAGTTTAAGGAACTGAAGTAGGGATTATGAGTCTGCGGAAGCATTCAGGGTGAAGAACACTAATCTGTTTTTTTTGTCTGTTTGTTTTTTGTATGCTGTATGGCGGGGTCACATTTCATTCTTTTTCCATGTGAGTATCCCATTATTGCAGCACCATTTGTAGAATTTTTGTTTGATTGTTTGCTTGCTCGTTTGTGTTGGGAAGTGCATGGGATGGGAATCGAACCCAGGTCTCCCGCATGGCAAGCGAGAATTCTACCACTGAACTACACTTGCACTACCCACTTATTTGTTTTCATTAGAAATTATTCACATATATGTTTGTCGAGATAAGTGATTCACTTTGAAAAACGATGCTGTCTCTTCAGGCAATAAAGGTGTTTTCTAAAAGTCCAAGTTTTCATGTACCAGATGTATTTTTAACTTAAATTAGTGCTTTCCAGACTATTGGATGCTTCCACCAAAGTCATGCAGTAAGGAATAAAAGGAAAGGAGTCCCCTGCCCAGGGCATAAAAGGGAAGGGCTCCCTTGTCCCCCACTCCCCCAGTGCACACACCCAGGCCTGGACACCAAAGGTGAATAGATTCCTTGGTGGAGAAAAGCACATTTTGGGAAAACTGTGCCCTTCTTACATGCCTAAGGACTTCACGTGCTCCCCCATGGGCTCCAGGCTGAAGAGCTGAGTTTACTGATCTGGACTGCAGTGGAAAGCATGCCTGAAAAAGAGATCTGAGCACAAACTTAACACACAAAGGCTTCAGTCCCAGTCACCTCAGATGACCACATGCTTGTTCAGATAAGCCAAAAGAAGAGTTGCAATTAATTCCTTCTAATTGCATAGCCATTCTACCTTCATTTTATGGCTTGATATTAAAACCTTTTTGCCTTTAAGAAACTAACAGTTACTAAAAAGTTGGTATCACGTTATCTTGTTTCTTTGAGTCATTATTTTCAGGACACTCTTGAGACAGAAAATGTAAGCCCATGATTAAGCTTCTTAGTAAGGAGAGGTTCTGACTGTTAAATACAAATGGCTACTATATACGTAAAGTATTTTGAATACCGACTGATTACAAAACAGCATGTGTATCTTATTTCCAGTTGTAGATTTTTATTTCTTTTTAAAAACAGTTTTTAACAAAGCTCACCAAATTTCCAGCAATAAATTTTGCCCTTTTCAATCTGTTTGAGGACAGAAACTATTTTTAAGAATTGTTTTCTGTTTGAACCTTTTTTCCCCCTATGTATTTTCTTGAGCAACTGGAAGAAATATAAACATAATAAATGAGGGCAGAGTTGAGATGAAAAATTTTTTTCTACACGGAATCAACATTGTTTAGCAAATATTCATTGAGCACCTGAAATAATGCCAACACTGTTCTAAGAGGTTGGGATACATCAGAGGGGAAAAAAAGAGAAGAAATTTCTAATTTTGTGGATTTTATTTTCTAACCGAAGCAAGATGGCTATTTTCTAAAGTAAAGAAATAAACAATTAAGTTACAGACTGTTAGAAGGTAGTGAGTACTATGGATGAAAATAAGACATGACAACAGATGGGAGTATCAGGGGGTGCATACCAGTGAAAAGCATCATCAAGGAAGGCCACTAAGAAGGGGATATTTGAGCAAAGGCTTAAAAGAGGTGAGAGGACAATTTATGTGCCTGTGGTAGTTAGATTCAGTTGTCAACTTGGCCAGGTGAAGGCACCTAGTACTGCTGCTGTGGACTTGAGTCAATGGTACGTGAACCTCATCTGTTGCTGATTATATCTGCAGTCAGCTAGGAGGCATGCCTGCTGCAATGAGTGACATTTGACTTAATTGGCTGGTGCTTAAATGAGAGAGCACAACATAGCACAGCCCAAGCAGCTCAGCATACCTCATCTCAGCACTCGCAGCTCAGCCCAGGCCTTTGGAGATGCAGAAAGGAATCACCCTGGGGAAAGTTGTTGGAACCCAGAGGCCTGGAGAGAAGGCCAGCAGAGACCATCCTGTGCCTTCCATGTAAGAAAGAACCTCAGTGGAAAGTTAGCTGCCTTTCCTCTGAAGAACTAAAAAATAAATCCCCTTTTATTAAAAGCCAATCTGTCTCTGGTGTGTTGCATTCCAGCAGCTAGCAAACTAGAACAGTGCCTATTTAGGGGAAGAAGTTTCCAGAGAAAGGAAAAGCATGTGCAAAGAAGTGAGGCATATTCCAGAACAGCAAGGCAGGCCTGTTGGGTGGAGTGGGGACAATCCTGGGGAAGAGATGGAGGAGATTAAGTTAGAGTGGAGATAGAGCCTTGAATGCCATTGCAAGGTCTCCATACAGAATGGCATGGGGAGTCGTTAAAGTATATCAAAGAGAGAATGGATTTGCCTTGACTTAACCATTTAACCTTTTTCCTCTGGCTGCTGTGTTGAGAATGGACTAGTGGGAGCAAGGATAAAAGCAAAGAGACCAATTAGAAAGTCATTGAAATAACCCAGGGGAGCTATGGGGCTGGCTTGAAGGTGGTGACAAATGGTCAGAATCCAGACAGATTCTGAGCGTAGAGGAAATAGAATTTGGTGATTTGGTGATGGGCACTGACCATTGGATTTAGCACTGTAATTTCCTTTTAGGGTTAGATTCAAGTTTTCTTTTGCTTTTGCTTTCCTGGCCTGGTGCCAGGTCATGTATCTGTTTTCCCTTCCTCTTCAAACTCTAGAGCAGTTCATCTCTCTGAGAGGGTTAGGCCAAATTCTCTCATATGTCTGGTGGGTGGTAGCTGAGAAGAGATCAAGAAGACTTGGATCCCATTCTCCGGAGCATTTCCAGTGTGGTTTAGTTGGTATGCAGCCTGCCCAACACAGAATATAAAGCACCCAGACCATTACATTTCAGGAGCAACAGAGCAGCTGGGCTTTTGGTTATTATTTGAGAAATAAAAAGCAAAAACAAAAACTGAAAAGAATGAGTGAAACAAAGAGCCACAAACTTAAAATTTAAACCATAAATTTGTATGTGATTTATTGTGACATTTCATCTAAGTATCTCAATATCTGATCTAGATTTTAGTCTCAGAGACTAAAATATGTCCCACATGCCCAGAATGATAAAAATATTTATGCTGTGGTTAAAAACACTTTAAAGAAGCAATTTAGTGCTTCTTTAACCAATAAAATTTCCTCAGGAAAATAAAGTGCTGTTTTCATCACAGTACAAAACATCAGATAACTGAAATCTAATAAATAGTTTGTAGCCTTATTTAGAAAACTTTTATATATTTTAATTAAAAAACAAGTTAGGGAGATGCCACTCACAAATTATTTAATTATATTTGTAATAAACTTTTATAATAAAGTATCTACTTTGTGTGGGATTTTAATGAATATATGTTTTAGTAATTATATATGAATTTCACAAATATATTCTACACTGGAGATACAATATCAGAATAGAAATTTGTTTCAGTTATCTGTTAATATGTAATAAATCACCCCCAAAGGCATAAAATCACAATTTTATTATCTTCATGATTGTGGGAGGAGGGGGCAGGAGGGTGTTTCAGTTTGCTGAAGCTGCCAGAATGCAGTATAGCAGAAACGGACAGGCTTTTACAAAACGGATTTATTGGGAAACAAATTTACAGTTCTAAGGCCATGAAAATGTCCAAAGTAAGGCATCGACAAGAGGATACATCCCTCAATAAGGAAAGGCCGATGTTGCTCTGGGTTCCTCTGTCACATGGGAAGGCACATGGTGATGCCTGCTGGCCCCTCTCTCCTTGGTTGGTTTCAAAATGGCTCTCTCAGCTCCTGTGGGTCCTTCTGGCTTCTCCTAGGGCATTTCCTTTCTGAGCTCTCTCTCTCTCCATGAGCTGTCTTAAAGGACCCCAGTAAAGGATTAAGACCTACTTTGAACCAGGTGGGTCACATCTCCATGGAAACAATCTAATCAAAAGGTCCCACCCACAATAGGTCTGCACCCGCACGAATGGATGAGAAGAACATGGCTTTTGGGAGGTATATTACAGTTTCAAACCAGCACAGGGGTTAACTGCACTCAGTTGTGTGGCTAACTGTGTTCTGCTGAATGTTTTTCCTAATCCATGTGATGTCAACTAAGGATGCAACTATCAGGTTACCTGACCGTGCTGAAGTAAAAGTTGGCTCACTCACATGGCTGGCAGGTATTGCTGGTCTTGGCTGGGAGCTCAGTTAAGGCTATGAAGCAGAGTCCCTTGTTTTCTGTGTATGTCCTCTCCTTGTGCCTTGGGATTCCTACAGCAAGGCATTTGGGTTCTTAGAAACATAAAGTAGAAATTTAGTTCTCTTAAAGTCTGGGTTTGCAGGTCCAAGACTGTCATTTCTGCCACATTCTGAAAGTCAAATTTCTTTCAGACAGGTCCTTCTCTACTGTGGGCTGTGGGAAAACACCCAGCAGATTCTTAGAAGCCCTCTTTGGGTAGCAGAAAAGGCATAAGAATCACGACTTTTTGATTCTTGGAGGCCTGATTTTTTAATTGAAAGAGTCTGTGAGTCATGCTCTGACAGTTCTTTGAAGTTCTATTGTCAAGCTGGGAGGATCTACAAAATGCTCCATTAAGTTGTTCTGAGGTCCAAACAAAGAGTCTTAAAAATCATTCCCTGAACTGATCTCTATCCTAAGGCCATGTTTTATTGGAAATGCCTTGGATTTGACCATTGCCTCTAGGTTTTAATTTACTTTGCGTGTCTTTGTTTGTGAGTTGGGAGGTTGGGAATGATGAAGACTTTTATGTTTCAACCCAATAAGACTGGGGTTGGAAATGTTTCATCTACATTCTACTTGAAAACTGAAAACTTCTTTTTCAGCTCATCTGCTTTTATCTTACCTTACCCAGTTAAAATACGTCTTGTTGAACTTTCAGAATACTGCCTGGAAATGTCCATAGCCATATCTGCAATTTCATGAAATACGTTCTTTCTCTTCCACATTACCGTGGGCAAGAATGCTCTCAAACTTCCTGCCACTACCTGACTCAGACAAACTTTTCTCCACCCTTCAATCACAACTAACTCTGTCTTTCCAGCCTCCATTTACAATCTCTTTGAGGCCCTTCTGGCCATTCACTAGTTATGAGTGCTAAATCTATTGCCCCATGCCTTAGGGCTTTGTATGGCAATACACCACTTCTAGGTGTCAATTTTAATTTCTGTCATAATGATAGAAGCCATAAAAGTTGCAGAGCATTTAGAAAAATACTTAGTTTTACCAATAATGTCAAAAGAACCAAGATTCAAACATTTGTTAATGGTTCTCCATGGCTACGTACATTAGAGTTAGTCTTTTAGCAACAAAATACACATGATTTATATAGATCAGATGTGAATTTTTGTCCAGTAGTGAATTGGCCTGTAAAAAATTGGATGACTAAAGCCAGGGCATTGAAACATTTGGTTTTAGGGGCTTTTCTAATATTATTTTCTATCAAAGGCACTGCATTCTCTTCTATTCTCTCAATCACCTAGGCTCAGAAATGTGAACTATCTTTTTTATCTTCTCTCTAGTCACTCATCATGTTTTATAGATTCTGCCTTTGTAGAATCTCTTATATCCATCCCATCTACTCCATAATTTTTACAGAAATTCAAATTCAGACCTTCTTATCTCTTGCATGGTCTGGTTCAACAGCTTCCTCATTGGTCTCGTCATTTCTAGTCCCTTATTCTACCTATATCCCCTTCTCACCATTCCTTATGAGAAATACTATGAAGCTTATGCATGATAGGCTATAGGTACTCATAGATGAACTAAATATGGCCCCTCCCCTTGAGGAACTGAATCTTATTGACAAATGAATTTTCTTTAAGCATCTATTAAATCACTCTATTCCTGATTCAAATACAACAGAAAGCAAGGCAAAGTAAAGCAAAGCAAAACAACAGCAAAAAAGAAACTCTTAACTCCCCAAGTGAATACTTTATTAAGTACATGCTACTATTTAATGGGACCTTGAAGGCCTTATGTTCCTGATATATAATCATTAATCACGATCATCATCAATTGAGTACTCACTACATGCCAGCCTTTATGCTGGATGCTTTAACTGTATTTTCTCATTCAATCCTCAAAAGAGCCCTGTAGAGTAGGTGATATTTTCTTCTTCATTCTAAAAATGAAAATACTGAAGCTTATAGGGGTTAAACTACTTGTTCAAGGTCACACAACTAAAAAATGGCAAAGTCAGGGTTTGAACCTTTCCCAACAAGCCCGTTTACTACTCTCTAAAAACAGAAAACATGAGGATACGTTTCAATATCCTTAACCTCAGACATGCTATTTGCCATGTAGAATCTCCTGCCTACCCAAATCAAACAGACATGCCCATTTCAACTGCCAACTTTTTATTTGAATTTTTAAATTTTGAAGTAATTTTCAACTTACAAAAAGGTTGGAGAAATAAAGAGTTCATGTATATCTTCCCCTAGCTTCTCCTAATGTTAACAACTTACCCAGCCATAGCACACTGATGAAAACCAGGAAATAAACATTGATAACCATCCTATTAACTAAACTATAGACCTTATTAGAATTTCCCTGTCTTCTTCCCTAAGATAATTTTTGTCTTCCAGAATCTAATACAGGACCCCATATCATGTATGTGTGTGCTTCCTCAGTCTATTCCAGTCTGTGAGAGTTCTTCAATCTGTCTGGATCATGACACTTTTAATAAGTACAGCTAGTTATTTTATAGAATGCAACCCAGTTTGGTTTTGTCTAATGTTTTCTCATGATTAGATGGAAGTTTTGAAGTTTTTCCAAGAACCTTACAGAAGCAATGTTGTGTCCCCATCAGTGGGGATACATCACTGGAGATGTTTACCTTGATCACTTGGCCAAAGCAGTGTCTGCCAAGTTTCTTTACTGAGAAAGTAATATTTGCCCCCTGTAACTGAAAAATATCTTGGAAGAGATATTTTGAGAGTATATTCATATACTGTTTCTCTTTTAAACTTTCATTCACTAATTTTATATACCTTGTTGAAGCTTGCCTGCAACAAGTATTTACTGGGTTGTTTGACTGATGATGATTTTGTATGTCTCTCATTCCTTCTACATTTGTTAATTGGAATTATTCTGTAAGGAAAAGCTTTCCCTTTCCCTCATTTATTTATTTATTCAATATAGATTGGCGTAAGTATGGACTCAGGGACATGTATTTTATTGGTTACAATTCAATACTATAATTATTTTGTAGCTTAAATTTTAAAAAACTACCTTTTAAAAGAACTTTCTTGGACTATTTGGATTACTCCAACTGGATAATATATCTCTCCTCTGAGCTGGCAAAGCATTTCATTTGCAGCCCTTGTATGCTGCTTTCCATTTTTGCCTTATATTGTGGATATTAATGAATATCTCCATTCTCATAATCCCATTCCCATTTCATCCTCTGGATTATTGAGAATAGAAATTATTTATCACTAATTTCTATTCTCACCACAGCTGATGCACTTCATAGGAAATCATCATATATGTGTGGATTTAAATTAAATCAACTCATTTTATTTTTGGCCAGAACATAACTTAGCAGCTATCCTGAGAGCCTAAGACTGTTCTCTCATTCATTTTCATACCCACTTTTCATCTCAAGATTTCTTTATCTTAGAATTCTTTAATATTTCATTACTTGCTCCTGATCTGTCTCTGAATGTTTCAGAATATTTGAGTTTTAAAAAGGGGCAAAAAATTATGCCTTCTCTCAAATATTTTAAATTGTTAAAGTAAGGATGTAAATAAAATCAAGAGTGCAAAAGTACAAAGCAATGAAAAGCAAAAAAAAAAACAAAACTAAACATAGAGATAAAGTCAAGGGGTTTGGGGAAAAGTAACTAGGACATGGGCCATTAAAAGTTAGACATAATCATTAGGATAATGACTGAAAAGCTAATTTCTATGCAACTAGAATGAATTGGGTCAGAAATAAATGTGGAATTTGGCCTTTCTCAATTTCTGATTTGGTACTCTGACTGAATTGCTTATGGATCGACTATATCACGGTATGGGTGAGAAATGTATCCAGGCCATGATATAATAAATGTGCGTGTGTGTGCATTGTGTGGATGAGAGAAAGAGAGTGAGACAGACAGAGAGAGATAGAGAGAGAGAGTGAGAGATTTATATGTTTATATGTATATATTTTGAGATTATTCTTTATACCTTTATGTCATTAGGTTTATGGAAGAAGATAATTTTAATTAGTTCATTCAAAAACGTATATTAAATATTTATTAAGGACAACATTTTAAGCTATTTATTTTTGCGAGGATTCAAAGCTAAAATAAATAAGCAGATATTTACCCTAGTAATTTCAGCAATTTGCATGCAACTTTAAAAGTCACAGAGCTAGTTATCCCCACATCTGGGATTTGAACTCAGGCAGTCTGCCCTCGGAGTCTAACCACTGATCCAAGGCTATCTCATAGTATGTGTTTATTAATGTAAGTGTTCTTTTGAACCAAAAAATAATTTTGAATAACACTTGTGGGCACATCCCACATTTTGTGATTCCCTAGAATCTGGATGAAGAAGTAAATAAAGGACTGTAGTGCAAAGTAGTACATGCTCTGAGAACGAACGTTACAATGAATTGTTATAGAACATTAGAGAGAGAAAAAGTATATGTCCAGCTGAGCAAAGCTGAGAAGATTTTGTGGATGAGTTGGCATTAGAATATAATATTTGATTTGTATGTGTAGAGATGGCCAAGAGAGAATATTCCAAGCAGGGGAACACATAAGGTGCATGAGAAGCAGCAGGCAGAAAATTTTGCTGGGGAACACACTGCATGAGTAGGAGTAATGGGAAAAAAAGTTGGAATAGTTATACGATGAAAACACTAAAGGAGCTTCCATTTGATAATGACGTGCAGTGTGACGGTAAGTAAATGAAGCATCTGGACAGATGCTTAAAAAAATGGAAAGTACTTTCCAACGTGTTTTGAATTTGGCAACATGTTTTAGATTTGTAGGTTGAGAGTTGTATTGATCAAGGGATTGATTCAGACACTCAAGAGAATTTAATCTGGAATTTGGGTAAACTGCCACCAGGTGGTAGCAGACATGCTGATTTCAAGGTCCAGGTGACCTGATTTAAACTAAAAACAAATTTATATGAGAGCTTCTTCGGAATTCTAAGTTATTCATCTCTTCTGGTGTGTATGTATGTTTGTTTGTATAGCCTCTGAATACATACAGGTCCAAATTTGTGTAAAATAATTTATTTCAAACAATACACCAGCATCTTTGTTTACAGAAATAATGTGTTTCTTGGTTAGACATTTTATTCCTAGAAGTAGAGGCACAGGAATATTCTCTAATCCAGTGCGGGAGATATGGGGTTACTATTCCAGGTATTATTTCAGATGAGTTAGTAAACAAAACATGTTTATATGGAAATCTTGTGGTTGAAGGGGTGAGGCTGGAAATTGGGTTAATTATGATGGAGAGAGAGATTGGGGGGGGGGGAGCCCAAACTTGAATTACTCACCAGAGGTGGCTGAAATCTAAAGAGCCTCAGACTGCAGGCAGATCTGCTTCCAAGATACTGTTAGAGTCTTCTCCATTTACCATCTAATTTATTCCTCCAACAATCCTAAGAAATAGAAATTAAAGCCCCATTTTAAAAAGAAAACTGAGTCTCAAAGAACTTAAAGAAATTATTTAACTTATTTGCACAAGTAAGTGACAGATCTGGAATTTGAATGCAGATCAGCCTGCAAATTCTATGGCCTTCCTTTTTTGCTCCCCAAGAGACACACTAGCCATCTACTACAGCTGCCTGTTGGCCTTTGCTCTCCTCAAAGCAGGAGAGCAGTCATAACAATTTGCATACAGGTTAATTCATCATTGCATTTCCCCAACATTTTAGCATGAAAAATTCCAAATATGCCAAAAATTGAAAGAACTTCACAGTATACCACTTATATATCTACAACTTAAATTCTACAATTAACATTCTATCCTAGTTACTTTATCATGCTTCCATCCGTCTACCTACTCCCAATAACTCAAAATAAGTTGCAGAGATCAGTAATCACTTCGGTTTATATCATCAGTTCGAGTTCAGTATTAGTTTATAGGTTTTTTTCATTTGATATAAACTTCGTGGACCATGAAATGTATCAGTCAATAATTTCAGAAAAAAAATGCATCCACCTTGTGCAATCCCAATTCCTTTCAAGATACAGAATATTCTCCTCATCCCATAAAGTTTTCTTATGTCCCTTTCCAGTCAATCTCCACCTCTCCACCCCTTCCAGGAAAGCATCATTCTGTTTTTGTTTTTGTTTTTAAACCATAGATTAGTGGTGTCTCTTTTAGAATTACATATCAACAATAATAAAAAGATGACAGTATGTCCTTTTCTGTATAAGTCTTCTCTAACTCAGCATAATGTTTTCAAAAGCCATTTATATTGTCCTATATAACAGTAGTTTATCACTTTTCATTCTTGTTGATGGGCACTTGGACTACTGCAGTTTTTGTCTCTTATGGAAATAAACAGCTATGGATATTCTCATATTAACTTTTATTTCTCTTGGGTAAATCCCTAGAAGCATAATTATTAGATTATAAAAAAGTACAAATTTAGTTTATTAAGAAACTGCCATGACATCTTCCAAATGGCCGTACAGTTTTTCCCTTCCACTAATAATGTGTGAGAGATTTAGTTGTTCCATTTACCAAAACTTGATGCAGCCAATCTTTCCAACTCTGTAATTCTGGAAGGTTTTATTAGTTTCTCATTGGATAAAAGAACCATGCACAGTTCAACCTCAGTTAGACTTCTGCTCCATTTGGGCCAACTTCAATGATGGGTTTACTCCACATTTTTTGTCACAATATGAAAACATCCTCCAAGTTCCTCATTCATCTTTCTCATTTTCCGTAAGATTTGATTTTGCCTGAATTCTCTGACTTTGAATCATTCTGATTCTATCCACTAGCTCTGATGATGTTTGTTCTTTCAATACAATAAATTTCCTCTTTTTGACCAATATAACACACTCAATTGTAAATGTTGTTGGGCTTCCTATTGTTAGCATCAGATAAGAGGATCCGTTTAAACAAGCTCTTTGCAGACCAGATTGGATAGTATTTAGTCTAGGAACCCTGCCAGACATTTTGCAAGTAATTCAGGCTCAAAATTTTTAAATTGTGTAGACAGGAACTGCCTTTAGGTTCAATGAACTTCTTGAGTCTGTGTAGAATGAGGGATTGTTTTATGATGAAGTCATGATTGGCTGTTGCTTTTTCAGATGGGTTTGGTACTATGTGGAAAACCAGTAAATGAAAAGGTCAAAGATGTTAGCAGTAGAGCGTTTTATTTGCTTGGCAAGACTCAAATGAGCAAACCTAGGGATTACCGATATTAAACTTCGTGTTTGCTAATCCCATTGTATTTTTAACTCATTGTGGGGGAGAGGAATTGTTTATTTCTCATTTGCCTCAAACTTGCAAGAGGAGAAAACCTGCTAGAACGCTTCTTTAGAGGATGGCATTAAAATTTGAATATTACTTTTAAAAAGCTCACTACTGATAACTTACAACTTCCTGCACTCTACCAGTGTCTAAAACAGTTTTAACTAATTCCAAAAGAGCATATACACCTGGTAAAATACGCTTGTTTAAACTGACATTTAAAGATTTCGTTACATGGAACACTATAAATTTGGCACTGCTAAAAGAACGTAGTAGCATACATATACTTCTATTTTTATCAGGAACATATTTTTCAAGACATATGCATGTACTCATATTCATTAAAAGGAAGAAAAAGGAGGAAGAAAGAAAAAAAAAAGAGAAGAAAAAATTAAATCTTCTTGTTTAAAATCCTGGCTTGAAGTCAAGAGAAATTCTTACTACAAAAGCGATAAATTAGAATTGAATGATGGTAATTTAAGTTACAAAGCAGGGAGATACAGTACATGGAGTCACAGAACAATTTAGTACGCATCAGAGCAATCTATTTCACTTTTTCTATGAGCGATCGCCAGGAAAGATTATTAAATTTTCTAAGCCTCATAAGGTGTTTGCAAAGATTAAATGAGATAACAATCTACAAAATTTTTTTTATGATTCTCCCCCCAATTCTGAGGTGTGTTATTATCCTACGCTCTACAGATACAGACACTGATGTTAAATTACTTCCCCAGGGCTGCACAGCTCATTTTTGATGAAGCTGAAGTTATTTGGTGAATCTGGTTTGAACATCAAGACAGATGGATTCTAAAAGCCATTATCAACTACTAAATTCTTAGTAATTATGAGTTTCTTTTAAGACAGGATTAGGGAAGGCAAAAATAGGATTAAATATCTAAAAGTGAGATAAATCTGTACTACATGGAGATCATGGAAACGTTTTCTTTCAAGTTCATGAAACAAAATCACTGTTGACCAGGGATTTTATATTTAGAGTCCACTAAATCCATGGGCTCTGTGGGTAGAATCTGTGATGGATAATCTAAACTTGGAAATCTTTGTTTTAATTACCTCTATATTAGTTTCTGGGGCTGCCACAAAAACTGGTGGCATAAAACAACAGACATTTATTCACTCACAGTTCTGGAGTATTTAAATCAGAAATCAAGGTGTTAGCAGGGCTGCGCTCCCTTCAAAGCCTCTAGGGGAGATCTTTCCTTGCTGCCTCTGGCTTCTGCTATTCCCAGAAGTTCCTTGGTTTGTGGCAGCATAACTCCAACTTCTGCGTCTCTTCAGAGAGCCATTTTTCCTCTGTGAGTCTGTGTCTCTCTCTTCTCTTTGTACTAGGGCACATCCTAATTTGGATTTGGCCCCATCCTAATCCAGTATGGACTTTAATTTGATTACTTCTACAAAAGCCTATCTCCAAATAAGGTCATATTCACAGGTAGTGGGGATTGAAAGACAAACTCAGCAAACTCACCTGGAACGAGGCAAGAGAAAAGGGACTCAGACAAAGGCTTTATTTCAGGAGGAAACAGAGCTGCCTGGGCAGTGTTGAGAGAGAGAAACATGCTGTGCTGAGGTGGCAGGGGATAAGGTTTTCATGGATTTTGAATTAAGAAGTTAGGTGCAAGGGTTAGGCAGGTCTCTATTGACTAGTTTTCAGAAATCGGGGGCTAAATTAGTAGTTGGTAGTTTTCCAGTGGTAAAGTTTAAAATTTAAACGTTGCCTTAGGCATGCAGGCTTGTAATTGCCAGAGGGTAGATAGTGAGTAAGGGGAGTTTATGCAAAAAAATGCATCTGCTGGAGGGAGGAGGATGAGTAATGGGAGGTTATTACAAGAGGGCTGCTGATGGAGGGTGAAGGAGAATCCGTACTGGCGTGAGTTGGTTTGAGACAGGCTTTCTGATATATTTGCCAGGGATAGGTTACATCCTGGGGGGAAGGGGTCCTGTCCTCCAGGCCTAACAGGAATTAGTATTTTAACATATCTTTTTGGGGAGACAGTTCAACCAATAACATGCCCTTATTGAAATTTGTTTTGAGGATGAGGAGGGGTTTCATTTTTGTTGCTGTAATTCTTTCAGTTATGAATGTAGGTAACAAACCATCAATCGAACTCATAGAAATATTCATATTGAATTAGAGTTGTTGCATATATATTGAAACCTTGTATATGCCCATGACTACTTCAAAATAATTGCAGCTATTAGATCTACCAGTAGATCTTGATATTCAATGCATTAATAAAGAAGCACCTGTATTACCATAAGGAAAATTTGTTAAATATTTTGATAACTATTTCAGTGTAACTGGTTTCCTCTGTAAACCTATGTATTCTATTCTATGCACTTTAAAAAATGTGCCCGGAGGCTTCTAAGGAAGATGGAAAAGCTCCAGGACTCAGTCCTTCCACAAAAACAACTATTAAACAGGCAGAAACTGTTTGAAACAACTATTTCAAAATTCCAGAGGCTAGAAGAAAACTTGTACAGCATTCAGGGAAAAGCAGGAAGAAGAGAAACACAAATTACAGCAAAGAACTATATCTAGAATTTATAGCACACAGAGGCTATGGCACCCATCCTCTGCACTAAGGCAGGCCATGGCAAGGTCTGGTCCCTGGCTAGCTGATGGTGGCAGGAAGAAACATAAAAATACTCTTCCTTGAGAAGAGGAGTGGGCAAGGCTGATCGCTGATCATGGCTTTTGATTAGCAAATTTGGATCACTGTTTCCCAGCTCTGAAGACAGCTATTGTTCCAACCTGCCCTGAAGAAAGGCAGTGAGAGTCATTGTTTCATTCTCCCCAGAGAGGGAAGCAGGCTATGGAGATTTAAAGAGGCAGCACTTCCCCAAGGTGGAGGGACATAGTTGAAGGGCTGCATTTGCTAGGCAGGTTGGAAGAGCTCAGCTTCAGGGAGGCATCAGAGAAGCTTTTGGAGCCCTTCCTGAAACTCAGAGTACTTTGAAGCCTGTCTGTGATCCTTTGTGGGTCCCTGTCTGTATTAGTTAGGGTTTTCTAGAAAAACAGAATCAACAGGAAATATTAGTAAATAAAACACTTATGAAAGTGTCTCACATAACCATGGGAACATGGAGTCCAAAATCTGTAAGGCAGACTGTGAAGCTGATGATTCCAATGGAGGATCTGGATGAACTCCACAGGGGAGGCTCACTGGCCGAAGCAGGAAGAGAGCCTGTCTCTTCTTGAAAGGCTTCCAGTGATTAGATTAAGTATCACTCATTGCAAAAGACACTCCCCTTGGCTGATTACAAATGGAATCAGCTATGGATGCAGCTGATGTGATCATGATTTAATTCTATGAAATGTCCTCATAGCAACAGAGAGGCCAGCACTTGCCCAACCAGACAAACAGGTACTACCACTTGGCCAAGTTGACACATGAACCTGACCATGACACTTGCCTAGTTTTGGCTGGGAGAGACTGACTGGAGAAAGTCCTCTCTGGGGTAACCCTCCTCCCAAAATTTACCCTCCAGGCAAAAGCAGCACCAGACATTTCTAGGAGGGTAAAAACCTATAGTCTAGGAAAATCTGGGACAAATGCCCGTCATTGTAAAAATACCTGGGAGAGCGAGGTCTGTCTCCTGGGAAGGAAACTCCAAAACACCTAACAAGCAAAAGCAGTGACAAGACAAAGGTCCAGAATGACAGGGAAAACCCTACACATGGCATTTGCTTTGGGGAGACATTCTTGATAAGAGGGCTTAAGCTCAAGAAAATCTCTGTCTTAAAAGTAGCTGATTACAAAACCAAGAAACAGACATCCCATGGAGTAAATCCCAATCCCAGAGTTAACTTTTTTTTCTCATGGGCAGGCACCAGGTCTGTAGCATGGCAGGCAAGAACTGTGCCACCAAGCCACCATTGCACTACCCCCAGAGCTAACATTTTAAGATATTAAAATGTACAGTGTGCAACAAAAGAGTGCAAGACAAACAAATAGATAATGATGGCCCAACCAAAGGAAGAGGATAAAAATACAGAAAACACCAGTGGAGTAAATAAGAAATTGGACACACCAAACTCAGCTTTTTTAAAAAATGACTTTAAAAATGCTTAAGAAGGTGAATGGAAGTACACAGAAAAAACTATAAAGGAGAACAGAAAAACAATGAATGAACAATATGAAGGACGAAGTAAAGATAGAAGAATTTCAATAAAGAAATAGAACAGAACTACTCTGACAACCACCATAACTGAAATTAAAAATGCCCAGGAGGATTTCAAGAGCAGATTGGAGCTGGCAGAAGAAAGAATAAGTGAACCTGAAGACAAGACATTTGAAATGGGTCAGGCTGAGAAAGAAGAAAATAAATATCAAAAGCAAAAACAGCCCATGACAGCTGTGGGATAACATTAAACATGCTTATATAAGCATTATGGGATCCCAAAAGGAGAAGAAAAAGAGAAAGGGGTAGAAGGAATGGTCAGAGGAATAATGACAGTGCATACCTAGCCAAAGATGTGACTATGCATATACAAAAGCTCAGAGAACATCAAACTGAATACACATGAAGGAAAGTAAACCCTGTCATATATGAATTACACAAGCAGATGGAAAGGACAAGGAGAGAGTTCTGAAAGCTGCAAGGGAAAAACAAAATATTATGTATAGAGGAGTTCCAATTAAATTGAATGCCAATTTCTCATTAGAAACCATGTAGGCAAGAAGGCAGTGGGTTAAACACTTAAAGTGCTGAAAGAAAACAACAGCCAGTCAAGAATGTTATATCCAGCAAAACTGCTTCAAAAATGAGAGGGAGAGAGATGAACACATTCTCAGATAAACAAAAGCTGAGGGAGTTCATCACCATTAGACAGGCTCTACAAATAATGCTAAAGAGAGCTCATCAGATTGAAAGGGAAGGATACTAGACAGTATTTCAAAACAGCCTAAAGAAATAAAAACCTGTGGTAAAGGTAACTATTTGGGTAATTATAAATGCCAGTATTATTGTATTATATTGTTTGATATGTAACGCCATTTCTTACTTTCTACAGGTACAATATGCAAATGCATAAGAAGTGATGATAAATCTATGCTTTTGGACATACAATATGCAAAGATATAAGCAGTAAAAATACAAAAAAAATGGTGGGAGTACAGAGAGGTATTAAGGAAAGCATATATGCATGCTATTGATGTTAAGTTGGCATAGAAAACCGAATGTGATCATTATACATTTAGGAAATTAAATTTTCACCCTATCATAACCATAGGGATAATCGAAAATATATGCTTATACAAAAGAGAAGGCACTCCATATGGTACAACACAAAAAAGAAAATAAATATAAAAGTAGGCCTTAATGGAAATGAGGGACAAGAAAGGTATCAGACTTTCAAGCCTAAATAGTAAAATGGCAGAATAAAGTCCTGTATTATCAGTAGTGACTTTAAATGTAAATGGATTAAACTCTCCAGTCAAAAGGTAGGATTAACAGAATGGATTTAAAAAAAGCACAACCCCCATATGCTGCCTGGAAGAGACTCACTTTAAAGTTAAAGTAGTTGGCATGTGAATGGATGGAAAAAAATTACACTATGCAAATAGTAACCAAAAGAGAGATGGAGTGGCTATACCAATATTGGATAAACTAGTCTTTAAGTCAACAGTTATAAGGGACAAAGATGGTCATTATATACTAATAAAGGGGCCAATTCAACATGAAGATGTAACAATTATAAATATATATACATATGCACCTGATAGTAGAACCCGAAAATATATGAAGCAAATGGTGGCAGATTCGAAGGGAGAAACTGAAAAGTCTACATTAATTGTAGGAGATTTTAATACACCTCTTTCAATAATGGATAGACTATCTGATTAGAATATTAGAAAGGAAATAATAAGATTTGAACAATACTCCAAATCAATTAGAACCAACAGAAATATATAGAATACACCACCCACAAAAACAGATTATGCATTCTTCTTGAATACACATGGATCAGTCTCCAGGATAGATCATATGTTAAGTCAAAAAACAATCTCAGTAAATTAAAAAATATTGAATTCATACAATATATATTCTCTGAAACCAAGGAAATGAAGTTAGAAATCAATAATGGTAACAGAAGGAGAAATGGAAAATTCACAAATATGTGGATTTGAAACAACATCCTCTTTTTTGAGATAAGAAATTGTTACTTTTTTATTGTATCAAATTTAAGGATAATTCTTCAATGGAGAAAAAGAGGGACAGACTAACAGATGCCAATTTTTAAATATTTGCAATAGCTGAAATAAACAGCTTAATGACATGATTACCATAAAAGAAAGGTCTGAACAGGAAAAGAAATATACAGGAAACCTTATAGAAAAATTGGCAAACAATTCAAAGAAACCTAAAGTTGATTAAACATATGAAGAGAGAGATTCAAATTTATCAGTTACAGGATTGCAATTTAAAACACCAATATGGTAACCTGCTACCACTATTCAATTTTGAAAAGCTAGATAATACCAAGTTTTGATGTGAGCTGTGTGAATAGAAGAACTTTAAAGCACTTCAGTTGGGAATGTAAAGGAATAAAACAACACACTCTTAAACAACAGGTTAAAGAAGAAATCACTGGACTGTACATGTATGGATATTTCTCAATCAAAATGTTTTTTTAAAAAGGAGAAATAACAAGGAAATCTTTTATGGTAATTTCATTCTTGAGAAGAATGAAAATATAAAATACTAAAACTTATGGCATGCAGCAAGGGCAGTGCTGACAGGGAAATTTATAGCATTCAATGCTTACATTAAAAGAGAAGAAAGACTTCAAATCAGAGATGTAACCTCAAAACTGGAAGAACTATAAAAAGAAGAGCAAACTAAGCTCAAAGAGAGTAGAAAGAAGGAAATGAAAAAGATTAAACTGGAGATAAATGAAATAGAAAGAAAAACAATAGAGAGAATCAAGAAATCCAAAAGTTCGTTCTTTGAAAAGATCAATAAAATTGGCAAACCTTTAACTTGATTGACAAGGAGAGGATATGAATAATAAAAATCAGAGATGAAAAGGGGGGCATTACTACCAAAACTGCTGAACTAAAAGTAACTATAAGAGGACACTATGAACAACTGTATGTCAATAAATTACATAACCTAGATGAAATGGAAAAATTATTAAAATCACACAGACAAGCAACATTGATTCAGGAAGACAGAAGATTGTAACAAGCCAATTACTAATAAAGAGATTGAATCAATAATCAGAAGCCTCGCAACAAAGAAAAGTGCAGGAAAAGATGGCTTCACAGGAGAATTCTACTAAACATTCCAAGAAGAGTTAACTCCAGTTTTGCTCAAACTCATCCAAAAAAAATGAAGAAGAGGGAATGCTCCATAATTCATTCTATGAGGTCAACATCACCCTTAAACTAATGTCAGATAAAGATACTACAAGAAAAGAAAACTACAGACCGATATCTCTTATGAATACAGATGCAAAAATCCTCAACAAAATTCTAGCAAATCAAATCCAACAGCATATTAAAAGAATTATATACATGATCAAGTGGGACTTATCCCTAGTATGCAAGGTTGTTCAGCATATGGAAATCAATTAGTGTAATGCACCGCTTAACACAATGAAGGAATAAAAGCACATGGTCATTTCAATCAATTCAGGAAAAGTATTTTTGCAAAATCCAGCACCTCTACTTGATAAAACTCCTTAAAAACAAAGAATAGAAGGTAACTTCCTCAACATGATTAAGGGCATATGAGAGCAGCCCACAGCTAATATCCTACTTAATGGTGAAAGACTGAAAGCTTTCCCTCTAAGATCAGGGACAAGATAAGGATGCCCACTGTCATCATTGTTATTCAACATTGTTCTAGAAGTTCTAGCCAGAGTAATTAGGCAAGAAAAAGAAACAAAAGTAATGAAAACTGGAAAGGAAGAAAGAAAACTTCCCCTCCTTATAGATGATCTTATTCCATATACAGAAAATCCTGAAAAATCCACAGCCAAGCTCCTAGAGCTAATAAATGAATTCAGGAAAATGGTGGAGTGCAAGATTAACACCCCAAATCAGTAATGTTTCTGTATACACACAATGACCAATTGGAAGAAATCAGGAGAGAAAAATCCGTTCAAATGGCAGTAAGACACCAAAGATCTTGGAATAAATCTAGGCAAGGATATAAAGGACTTGTTCATGGAAAACTTCATAAATGAAAGGACATTCCATGCTCATGGATGGATTAGAAGACTAAATATTGTTAAGATGTCAATTTTACCCAAAGCAATTTACATATTCAATACAATCTGAATCACAATTCCAATAACCTTCTTTGCAGAAATGAAAAGGCCAATCATCAAATTTATACTGCAGGGTAAGGGACCACAAATAGTCAAAGCCATTTTGAAAAAGAAAAACCAAGTTGGAAAACTCATGCTTACCAATCTTAAAACTTATTACAAAATCACAGCAATCAAAACAGTGTAGTACTGGCACCGGTACAAATATATAGACCAATGGAATTGACTTGAGAGCTCAGAAATCAACCCATTTTTTGGTTTATATTACTTTTTATTGCAATATTACTGATACTTACTAAAATGTGCCTTAAGAGTACAGCTTAAGCCTTTTTACATATATGTATATATTCAGATGCGTCTATACGCAATCACAACCCACATGAATATATAGAATATTACTAGCACACAAGAAAGCTTCCTCATGCTCCCTCACAGCCACCTGAAGATAACTACTGTTCTGATTTCCATAATCCTGTTTCAGTTTTGCCTGTTTTTGGTTAATTTATATGGAAGCATATAATATATACCTTTCAGTTTCTGGCTTCTTTCACTGAACCTTAGGTATGAGAGATTCACCCACTTTTTCACCATCAAAGTTTAGGATCTCTATCAGGGAAAAGGAAGAGAAAATGATAGAGATAATGAGAAGGATCCCATCAGGAGAACAGCTGAGCCAGGACTGCAGTGCTAACATCTCTCACTGGACTCTCCCACATCTTAAATTATTTCACTGGCTTGCATTAGTGGATTCATTACAACAGTGTTTGAATAATGATTATTCAGTATGGAGGTTTGAAGCTCTATGTAAGCCCAGAAAAACATGTTCTTAAATTTAATCCATTCCAGTGGGTGCAAATCCATTGAAAATTGGACTTTTGGATGAGTTACTTCAATTAAGGTGTGGCCTGGCCCAGTCAGGATGGGTCTTTATCCTATTACTGGATAAGGGGAGTGAAATACACACAGAGAAAGCTACAGAGGACTTGCCAAAAACTGAAATCAATGGAACCTAGAAGAGAAGAAAGAGGCTAGATGATGCTACCATTGTCTTACCAATCGGCAAGCCCAGTACTAAAGATCATGAGGAATGCCAGTCTCTGGAAGAAAGCATTGCCTCAATGACTCCTTGATTTGGACTTTTTTCCCAGCCTCAAACTGTAAGCAAACAAATTCCAGTTGCTTAATCTGACCCATTCGTGCTATTTGCTTGAGCAGCCAAGGAAACTAAAATATACAGAAAAAAACTTAGTGCAAGTTGTTATAGTGTGACTATAATGAATATTCAGATAGTAAGAGTTTGGATAGTAACCTGTATTCTATATTATATATACATAAACATGATATGATATAAAATGATATATGGTACATATATATGCTATCTCTAAGTTTGAACTTTGTGAGCTCCTTGTGGTATGAGGAATAGATGGTGGTATTCAGTAATAAATTTTATATTATTATATTAATACATCTTTCATAGAAATTGTGAACAGATGACTACAGAACCTAAAACACTAATGAATGTTTTAGCCATTTCTTGCTCCAATGCCTACAGCTAAATATGTAGTAAGGAAAATAAATGATAGAGCAGACTTCCTGTTTACTGTATCATTTCCATTTGGGGAATACAATTATGTTTAATTGAGTTGAAGCACATTATTATACTGATGCATGTCTCTCTTGATTGTAAATAATAAATCTGGTATTTTAAAATGGGAAAAATGCTTCCAATCTGGATGGAGTAAAAATTTGTATGGCAGCCAGTGTATGTTTAGTCAAATTATAGACAATTAGGAATGATTAGAAGGCAGTTTTGGCAATTGATTAAAGTGTAGATAAGGTAAATAAAAATGATTGTACTGTAAACAGAAATTTGCATAGGACAATTTTATTAGAGGAAATGTTGAATAGTGAAAGAAGAGTGGACCAAGATACTACAGACCTGATTCTCAGTTTAAAATCATGACCTACTATTTATATTTGGAGAAGCTACTCAGTACTTGATCCACAAAATGAAATTGGTCAAATTACACCTTAAAGATCTTTTCCTGGAAAGCTCATGGCTGCTATATGTACAGGTTACATTTAAAGAAGAAATATATTTGTATTATTGCCTTATATTTTAACTAATCAAAATACATGATTTGAGTGGGAAATGAAGTGCTATATAATAATTGTGGTTTTGGTAAGATATGCAAATATACTACTTCTCTATTTTTTTTACATTGTTTTTCATATCACCTTATCCTTCCTTATTCATGGTTATACCAACTGTATTTTAACATTAACACACATTGATATATAAAGAGGGTACGATATATAAAAACCTTAATATGTGATTTTTTCATATCAAGGTATAATGGGTTGAATTGTGTACCCCAAAAAGATTTGTCCAAAGATATGCCCAGGTTCTAACCCCCAGCTCTGTGAATGTGGCTTTATTTGGAAATAGTGTCTTTAAAAATGTGGTAAATTAAAATGGAGCCAAATTCTATTTGTTTGGGCCATAATTCATTATGACTGGTGTCCTTACAAGAAGCAGAAATATGGATAGAAACAGAGAGACGTGAGGGAGAGAAAGTCATGTGACAACAGAGGCAGACATTGAAATGTGCAACTGAAGTCAAGAATGAAAAGGGATGCTGGCAAATACCAGAAGCTAGAAGGGGCAAGGAAGGATTCTCCCCTCCGGGTTTCAAAGGGAGCATGGCCCCATCAATACTTTGATTCTGGTCATCAAGTCTCCAGAACTGAGGAAGAACAGATTTCTGTCATTTAAAGTTATCTAGTCTGTGGTACTTTGTTATGGCAGCCGGAGGAAACTAAGTCAGAGGGATAGAGCATAAATTGTAAACTGGAGCTTCAGATTGTTTATCACATTCCATTAAGTTTCCATGTTTAAGAGTGCTCAGCACATCCAATCAATCAAGTTGATACCTACAGGGCCTGAGGTGAAGTATTAACAGATTACTCTAATTGCTTTACTTTGCTTAGTGCTTTGATATGCAATACTCCCTTCCCTGCCCCCTCTTGCGGTTAATAATTCTATAGATTTGGGTTCATCTTTGTTTATCTGATTTTATTGTAACTGGTGTCCTGCTGACTATGGTGTTAGCTGAGCCCAGATCCAGGTTTCATAGTCTCAAAACTAAAAGAATTCAGAGATGAGAGGGCCAGTAAGAATAAATAGTAAAGTTTACTAAAAAGAGAAGTTTATCAAAGAGAGTGCATGTTAGAGAGGTTGACTCAGATGTGCTCAAGGAAGGAGCATGCCCTGAGTGGAATGGGCTAGGCTGTTTTATAGGAAAGTTTTGTTAAGTGGCAGGTTCCCATAGTAATTTTTGAACACTAGGTATCTTCTTTGTTCTAGGAGGGGATAGCTAGCAGATTCGTAGTTTATTGCCACATACCTAAAATTCAATCTTTGGGCAAATGGTTGACAATTTTTATGGCTCTATGCTTCCTATTATTAACTAAGAGTTTACTTTGGGTCCAGAATTTTATAAGCTTTTATGGTTTGGGGAGGTTGCAATAGTTTTGGGAGGTTTTGGGGGCCTTAGGGAAATTTTTGTCCCAGGAAGTTTGAAGCTCTGTGTTAGTTCCTATGAAGCTAGATAAGAAACAAGGGACTTGCAGTTGCCTGTTAACTCTTTCAGAGCTGAATAGGAAACCAGGAACTTACTGCTGTCCTATTTTATTCTGCTTCCTTGGTAGTGACTGATCTTAACTCTTTGAAAAGAATTGTGAGGCCTCCTCTGAACTTGGCAGCAAAGAGCGATACAGTTGATTAGTATTGTCAACCTTAAGCATGGGAGAAGAGAGCAGCCACATATGTGCCACAGGTTTGCCATTCCTGCTGTTTTTACTATTACACATAACACAGTGAATGCAATGATTTTTGAAGTGGAAAGCTTAATTACATAAGCCAATAGAAAATAAATGATCATTTGTTGGATATATCACACGTGAAGTACACTATATTAACATCTTTGGCCCCTCTTCTTTCCTTTTTGTCTCACCAAGCTGGGGTGAGACAAAGGCTTATCATGACAGTAACACTTTATCTCCCTCATCTGGGAGAGCCTTGAATTCATTAGCTTAACCATGTGATTTTGTAGTAAAAGTACCCAAAACATCTTAGACTGATGCAATTAAAAAATTCCATTCCCTTCTCATTAGGGCTAATGTTCCAAGAGTCTCATTCCTTTCTACATGAAAAAAACAAAACCCCTTTCAATAACACTTACCATTTCTTTAGTGTCTCTAAGCACCAGTTGTTCCCCTAGTACTCCAAATGATGTTTTAGAAGGGAAGTTCCCAAAATACACAGGTGCTAAAGAGTTAGAAATCCCAGTACTAAAGTAAAAGTTCTAATTTTGTTACATTAAGCAAATACACTTAAACATACTCTGAAATAAAAACAAAATCCACATTTTCAAACCTTCCATTCCCTTACTCAAAGACTCTTTTCTTTTTCTGACAGATGAAATAGAATATGTCAAGAAAAATACTTTTCCTCAGGAATGAAGGGACTGTTAAAAAAGTTCTAAGAGGATATACTAACACTCAAGCAAATCATAACTCTAATAAAAATCAAAATATGAGTAGATTCAACAAAATGTCAAACCTAATGTTTTACTAGTCTGGGCTATACAAAAGACATCATATCCTCAAGGAGCTTATATTGTTGTTAGATATACAGAATTTGTCTGAAATTGCTAAAGAATAATTGAAGACATAATTACAAGCAAGTAAATAAGGAAGAGAATAACTGTTCCAAAATTGATATTATACAGAAAGTTCCTATTGAAATAGGGAAAACTCTGAACACCCCACAAAAAAGCACCAGAGCCTCCAAGAAGTGAACAAGTTTTTATTGCCACAGCGGACTCAGAGAACTTCTGTCCAAAATCTGAGCTCTGAATATCCTTTGTCTCCAGATTATATGGGAAAGCAAGCAGAATGGGAGTTACTATGGGAATGGACAGGGATGGTGTTATAAGTCTTAGCTCATAGCTGATTTCTTTTGTTTGGAATGCAGGTGGGCCTAGGCATGTCTGGCAGATGCAGCAGATGTTTTGTTTCACTACCTCTTTCAGAAAGAATGCTTTTATACATTCTTGAGAGTACACAAATTCATAAAGCCATTTTAGTAAAGAAATAGAGTGATAATACTGGGGCCATCCTTATGAAATACCTCACTATGAATACTAGCAAGTGACTTGTAAATAATTATGGGTTAAAACTCTAGTGGAGTCTTTTTGGCACCAACTAATGGAGACTTTTCCACATGTATAGCATTATCACATAGCATGGAAATTGAAATGATATGTTTGGGAATTAAAAGCTGTATTTAAAATATGGCTCCACTAACCAATGGCTTTGACCTTGACTAAGTTACTTAAGTTTTAAGCCTATGTCTTCATTCATAAAATGGGCCTAATAATAATATCCAATAACCAAAGTTTTATACATTTGAACGAGATATTTAATACTTAAGTATCTATTGAGAGTCTATTACATGTAAGACACAGTCCTGAGAGCTATGTAAAACCACTATAACAAATAGCAAAATGCCTTTATGAAGAGAATACAGTATTGGGATCTTCATTAATTATTCATTCATTCAACAAACATTTATTAAATGTGTATTATGTTTCAGGTGCACCTCTGCTTTTGTGGTGTTTATTTGGGAGGGAACACAATGCAGAACAAGCAAAAATTCTTACTATTGGGATAAATGCTAAGAAGAGAGAAAACAGGATGTTATCAAAGACTAACTAGGGGAGAGGCTATCTTAGTCTAAGTGGTATGACTTTTCTAATCCCATAAGCTTTAGATTGATACATTAAAAAATCGGAAGGATCTAGCCATGTGGAAAATGTGGAAGGAAGAGATTTCCAGTGGAAGGAAGGACATATTAAAATGTCCTTAACTGACAAAAAGCTTGGTGTATTTCAGGACATGAAGGAGGGTCACTGTATCAGATAGAGCAAGAGAGTGGGTGAGTGAGAAGGAAAATGGTTGGAAAGACAGGGAGAGGGCACATCTTTTACATCCTTGCTATGACATGTTAAGAGGTTTGACTTTTATTCTAAGTATCATTGGAGCAAGGGACTGAAGTGGCCCAGCTTACAGTTGAAAAAGATCACTCTGGGGCCTGTATGGAAAATGAATTAAAGGAGGTTATGTTTATAGAGATGAGAGAATAAGAGGCTATTGTGTAAGTCTAGCTAAAGAGAGGCATAATTTCAACTTGGATGGTGGTGGTAGATTCTGAAGAATGGGATGGATTTGAGATATATTTTGGAAGAATTAAAGGGACTTTGGTAAATACTATATGGGAGTTGATGGGTATAGACTCAGGTCCAAAGAATAACATCCAGTTCTGGCTTGAGCAATAAGCCAGAACTGGATGTTGGTGATGGTTCCATTTAAAGTGCATACACAATGCTTGGTATAGTATCTGACATAAATTAAGTGTTCAGTAAATGTCAGTTTGAAATGATGTACCTTAAGAAGCCACTCCTTCTCACAGTCTTGCTTCATCAGGCAGTGTAGCACAGAATGCCTAAAAAACTGAGGTCCCTGGATGAGCAGCAGCATCACCTGGTAGCTCATAAGAAATGCATAATCTTACCCCTTTCCCAGTTGTACTCTATCTGATTCTGCACTTTTAGAAGGTCTCTTGGTGATCCTTATGACATTAAAATTTGAGAAGTGCTGGTCTAGTGCAAGGATCAGCAAACTATTGTCTGCAGGGAAAATTTGACCAAATGCCTGTTTTTGTAAATAAACTTTTATTCCAACATAGCCATGCCCGTTCATTTACATGCTGTCTCTCACACTATCATGGCAGAATTGAGTAGTTGTGACACTCTTTGGCCCACAAAACCAGAAATATTTACTATCTAGCCTTTTACAGTAAAAAAAAGCTTACTAACACCTAGAAGATGCACAGCTTTTAAAGTAACATGGATTCTCATACTAGCTCTTTCACTTACTAGATGAATGTCACTGAACAAATTATATAACTATTCTGTCTTAGTTTCTTTATCCATAAATTGAAGATAATAATAGTTAGCACCTTGCAAAATGGCTATACTAAAACAACAAATAATCTAACAAGTAAATTGTCAGGCATATAGAAAGCACTCAACAAATATTAGCTATTTTTATTTTTACCTGGTATACAATTTAGCACATAGATAAGAATGTGCTGAAATATTTAATGGCAAAAAAGGCCTCAGTGAAACAAGTTTGAAAACCACCTGGTGGTTGTCATACTGCAAGTATTTTTCAGAGAATGTGTATGATTTTTTTTTTTAACCTGGGCAGGCACCAGGAATCGAACCCGGGTCCTCGGGCACAGCAGGCAAGCGCTCTTACCGGCTGAGCCACCGTGACCCACCCTGATTTTAATTTTAAATGTAGCTATAGGGTGGGGGCAGAATATGGAGCAATAATGCATCTCAAAATGGTCATGTTCTATGGATATCTGGACAGATATTTTTCCAGACTAGAGGTTGGCAAATTACCACCTATTAACAAATGTTTCCTACAGCCTGTTTTTGTATGGCTATGGAGCTAAAATTGGGTTTACCTTTTTAAAAGGCAGTAAAACAACACAAAACAACAAAGATAATGTAGCAGAGACTCTGTGTGGCCCAATGTTTCTACCTGGGCCTGCGGGTATGGAGATTCTAGCCTTGAGACTGAAAAAACATCAGGCACTGACTGAGGCATTAAGTTTATTGAGAACTTAGTCAAGAAAGGTACAGTAATTCTGATGGTGGCAAGTCGGAGAAGCACAAGAAGCCACCTGCAATTAGGTAAAATCATAAAGCCAGATATAGGGACCCAAGACAATGACATTTCATTGTTTATAAGATCATACACCTAGAAGGGGTCTTATGACATATGGTGTGGTTATTTGCTGCTCATTCTATGCAAGGAAGGGTTTATAGATTAACTGGGGAAATTCAAAGGAGTATGTGATAATAGGGTAAAGAGCTAACATCAAACCCACTAAAGGATCTGGGGTTGATTCAAAGACTCATTTGCATATTCTTTCAGACTCACTTGCATATTCTTTCCTCCTGAGGGAGGCAAGCTTAAAGATTAA
>PVIY010029778.1:0-31672 GCA_004026745.1 Myrmecophaga tridactyla | reverse complement strand
CGGGGGCGTGGTCGAGACAGAGGAGAGGTTGTAGGCTGGTTCCAATGGCTTCAATTTGCCAAGCCCTGGAGTCTGCGTTCTTTGAGAGAGGGATTCCACCTAAGTTGGGCTTCACCCCTCCCCTGGGGAAGGCGCATGTGGGAGACAGCCCTGACAGCAGTCTGTTTCTGCCTGTGTGTGGGGCAGCCGCAGCCTGAGAGGTTCCGCCGCTGAATCTGGAGACTGCCGAGTCTCCGTAGCAACCGCCGGGAAAACCCCCGTTTTGTCCCCTTTCCGCTTTTCAGGTTAGCCCACTAAGCGACTTCTGACTTGCCTGGTTTCGCGTGAGCTGGGGGCTATTTTTCGTAATCAGAATTTGTTTATTAATGCCGCAATTGGCACTTGGTTGGATTCAGTCCCTGCTACTGTTTCCTTTCTCTCCGCGAAGCCGCCTATGGGGGAGGGGCGCCGGGCGCCGGCCACCGGCCGCCGCGGCTTTGGGGAACTCACAGATCCGGCGAGTGCCGTCGTTTGGATTCGGTCCCTGCTACTGTTTCTACATTAGTTTTTAATATTGCTTTTCATTTAAGATTATATGGAGGGAATTTTACCTTGTGATTAAATGCTCTTTGAAAAAGACTTGAATGGTTTCATAAGAGTACATCATGTGACTATAAATAATTTTTAAATGAAATTCTTCTGTGATGAACATTTTATTGTTTCCAATTTTCATTATTTTTTTTGAAGCTATTGAACATATTTTGTCATAAAATTTGGTCATTTTGTTTTCTTAAATTCCTACTTACCTTTTAAGGATCATGCCCCCAAATGATATTACCACTTAATGGATAGTCAAATGTGTACATATTTAGTAAGACGCTCATGAAAGATAAATGACTTAATACTGCGCATAAAAGTTTAGGCATTTTGTCAAAAGCCTTGGGCTGGGGTGAGTGAAAGGTAGGCTGTCTATCAATGAAGTTCTCTCTTAATGATCCAGCCACAGCTTACCCACCAGAGAAAGCTGACTCTGTGTCCTTGGTATATCACAGCTTTATCTGACCTAACTGAAACTTTTACATTTGCTCTTTAAAACCCCCAGTTTCCTTGGTATGGCTTCAAATTTCAGCCTTCAAGTTTGCTTGGATAAATGATTATGAGTACCTGGCTTATATATCAACTCACAAATCACGCCATCCTCTTCTTTCTAAGACATTCAATCCTGCCACAGCTGGGTGTTTGAACTTGGGTTATTTTCCATTTGTAGCTTCCACTATATAGTCTCAGACTTATAGCTCCTAAGGTTGATAAAATGCCTTAGTAGTTTATTATAATTGCCTCTGGCTAGGTATCAAAGCTATATATCAACAGAGTAAAAGTATTATAAACTATTTCCTTGGGCATTGTATCTGTATTTTGATGTTATACTGATACTTTCAAACCAACCGTTGAAGGTTAAAAAGCTTAACCCTCCCTCCCCCATGCATCTCCCTCATATTTTTTGATATAGCATGAACATAAGTAAATATTTAGGAAAATGAGTTTTAGTTATACCGACTGTGGTAGGTTGAATTATGTACCCCAGAAAAAAACACATTCTTGATCTTAATCCCACTCCTGTGAGTGTGAACCCATTGTAAATAGGACCTTTTGAAGATGTTATTTTTAGTTAAGGTATATCCCAACTGAGTGAGGGCCTTAATCAGATTACAGGAGTGATTTATCACAGAAGAAATGCAGGCATAGTCGATAAAAACTATGTAGAGGAGCTGGAAGCTGGAAGTCTATGGAAACTGGAAGAGAAAGCCAACCCATTGTGTTTAAACCAACCCATTCTGTGCTATTTGTCATAGCAGCCAGGAAAATAAGACTGACACTGATGGGCTGGCATTTATTTAACAATGACTCTACCCAGGTAATTATTGGGATCTCGCTGCTGAGACTTGTTGGTCCTTGGGTAAACACTCCACACCTAACTCTTTGACAGTTTTCCTTCTGTCAGGTTGGCTCTGCTATTGAACTCAGCAGGCTAATCATGCTTTACCTATACGTGCATAGGTATATTGTAAATGGTGGAGTGTAGGTACACATACCTCAAACATGACAGTAGGGTGGCTGCCGTGGCTCAGCAGACAGAGCTCCGACCTGCTGTGCTGGAGGTCTGGAGTTCGATCCCTGGTGCCTCCTGCCCATATGCAAATTAAAAAAAAAAATGACAGTAGTGCTGGTCTCTCTGTGAGAGATGTTAACGGCAAACAAAAATTTTGATGTTGTTTTTCTACTGCCTCACAAACAGAACCTTAACTTGCATTTTAAAAGTCAATGAACTCAAACAGTACTTTTGAATTTCCATCTTATTTTGGTCAGTTGCAATGCTTTCTCCTTTCTGGGTCATTTGCTTGTTGAATGAGGATGCTAATTGCATGATCTTGGACAGTAAAGGGCCCAAATGCACCAGCAACTGATTGTAATGTTATGAGTAGCTTTTTTGTGTTTTCTGAGCTTTTTGAATTCAGCTGTTTTCTTTTCTCTCCAAATTTGATTCTGTGGTTCAGGGTGTATACTCCTGACCTAGTTTTGTTAGCACAATACCTGCTGGTCCTTCTCCTGTCTCAGACCTCCAATTATGGCAGGGCCACATACAGCTGAGACTGGGGAGTTGCATTCAATATCATGGTTTGAGCCCAGGTTAATAATGGAATGACGTTAGAGAAACACTAAAGCCTTGTCCTTAGCATGAAACAAAGTTGAGTTTGGGCCATGGTCAGATATTAAATCGAAGTGCAGAAAGTGAAAAATCTGAGCGTGAGTGTGCATGAGAATGAAGGTCCTTGTGTACTAATCTGAAATCTAAACCTGCAGAGGTTGACAAGGAAATAAGTATGCTGAAAGCAGGAAGAGCCCATGGACAGTTTTAAACCACTGTTCTTAGGCTATATCTTGCTGTGGTGAAACAGTTTGTGAATTTTTATATCCCCTGCTCCTGGAAAATCCTCAGCTGGTTTTTAAGGTGCACTATTTTGGAACCAGTGCCTACCTATTTTCACTTTGATTTGATAGCAGGGTCAAATCAGCCATGTGATTTGCCTTGACTAGCAGATCAAAGGCTATGGTGGCCTCCATATCCCAAACCAGTCTGGCTGAAGAAGTTTAGCCTCCAGGGCTTCCTCTCTAAGTTTGGAGGTAATATTGCGAGGAAGACATTACAAGTGAGAACAAACAGGAGCTATTTAGAGTTTGCTATAGCAAGGAGTCAGCCACCATCACTTGTGTTTGGCAGGCAGGAGAGTGGGAAAGCATTACAGTAGAAATAACAGAAAGGCTTTAGATAAGTTCTGATTGGAGGTTGTTGGCATGGTGAAGCTGGAGGTGGGCTTATTAGAAGTGGGCATCCTGTATGATTGCTTAGAAGAACGTATTTAGCTTTCTCTTGGTTGGTCCTGGTTCAAAGTAGGGACAAAAATTAGGGAAGCTGGTAGTCACTGACAAAGTCCTGACTTTTTGGTGAATTGCCACAGAGATCATGATATGGATTCTTGGACTGGTCTCCACAAAAGTTGTGGGCCAGAGTTATAATGTCAGGTATGGTCTGGGCATTGTCCATTTGTATGTTCAGTTTCTTGAAGTGTACATACTTTAAATCCTTGACAGGCAACTTTGGTAAATACATACCTTAACAATTCAGTTCAGTTAATTAATTATTCAGTTAAATGAATTAATTTCAGTTAAACTAGTTCAATGCTCTACATTTGAAGAGTCATCTCTACATTTAAAGAGTTTAAAATTTAGTGGGGGAATAAAAATCATTGCAAGGTAAGTTCCATAGGAAAAATGCTTTAGGTGTCCAAGTATGGGCTTAGTTTTGTCATGCTTAGTTTTGTCAGATAAATCAAAATGGGGTTCAATGGTTAGGTAGAATTTGAGCTGAGCCTTTAAAGGTATGAGAACAAGTGTTTAAAGTAGTGTGGAGAAAGAGAATTGGGAGGATGGCCACAGAGTTAGGAACGGTTAAGTAGGGAAGTAGGAGCCTAGAGACAAATTTACTGACTTCACTAGTTTGTGCTGATCTGAGCCAACTCCTTGTGTGCAATCCTGTTATTGATTTTTAACTCCTACACTGCAAGTTCTTGTTCTGTATTCAATTTCCCTCTTTCTTTGGCACAGTTCTGATCCCAGATACCTGTTTTATAAAAGTATGTTAAATGGTAAGGCTTAAATACACCTAATATTGCTTAGGGGTATTCTTAAGAAACTGTTCCCAGAAAGAACTTGAAGAAAGGGTCTTCTGAAGAATTCCATTAGTGATTCAGCAAGCTTCTTTTGCAAAGGTCCATACAGCAAACATTTTTGACTTTGCAGGCTGTACAGTTTCTGTTAAAACTATTCAACTCTTCATTGTAGCACAAAAACAGCCATAGACCTTAAGTAAACAAATGGGTGTGGCCAGATCTGGTCCCATAGTTGGCCTAATTTGGCCCACGGCCCTGGCTGTTTGCTGCCCCCTGTACTAGCTGATGAAATCTTCCAAGAGAGATTAGCTTTGTTAAAGCAGAAATGAGACTTCAGAGAATATCAAGGCATTAGAGGCATTCTAGGAATATTACAAATATATGTATATCAATTGCCTTCATAGAAACTTACCTCTATACTTTGTTTTACTAAAAAATACAGTTCCTTATTAAGAAAAACAAAGGATTGGAATATATTCTAAAGGTTAGAGAATATCCTTCTCTTATGAAAGATACATCAAATTTAATTAAATTTCACAAATGTTTTCTGTTCTCTCTAAATGGGCCCTTACAGCAATCGTGGGTAAAAGAAAAGTAAGGCATAGCCCTGCATTCAAGGCTTTTACAGATTAATAGTGGCATAAGGCAAGGGCCAGGAGAGAGAAGTACAAACACAGTTTATGTTGTACAACTGGATGAAGGATAGAAAGGGTAAAGGCTTATACAAGAAAATAAGGACACATTATGGGAAATAGTGAATGGTCTGCCTCAAATTCCTTCTAGATCTCTCAAATCTATCTTATCCCAGTCCTGCCTCTTAATTTTCCTAGATATTATTTGTCTCATTTCACCAATGTTTCCACTATTTTGTCAGTTGAACAAACCAGAAATTAATATGTCTCTTTTCTTCAATCCATCGATGTGTTTCCTATACATCCACAATGTATTTTCAGTCCTTCTACTTTCTTCCATTTGTACTTCCACCCCATTGCACAGTAGTTATCTTATGCCTGGACTCCTGAAATAGTATCCTAATGATTCTCAATACTTCTACTCTTGCCCGGTTCTCATCTCTTCCTCACTTTGTAGTCAGAATAATATTTTTAAAATCATAAAATGGACCATTTTAATGTCCTACTTAAAACCCTTTAAGAGCTTCCAATTATGTTCTGGCATGTGGGCAAACTTTCATTTCTTGAAACCTGCAGCAGTCTTTACTGTCAAGGGCTTTCAAATGTGTTTTTCTCTCTGGAACACTTTTATTCTTACTCTATCTGGTTGATATTTTGCATCTTTCAGGCCTCAGCTTGACTCTCAAGTCTCCAGAGACTCCTTCCCTGGATACCCTATTAGAACACCCTGTTTGTTCATGGATTTCATTAGGTTATAGATTGCCTGTCTTCTATCAGCCTATCTCTGAAGGCAGAAATAGACTGTTTGGTTCACTGTGGATATCCAATACCTAATTAATAGGTATTTACTCAAACAGTCATTCCATAACAATTTCTTGGGAGCATTCCAAACAGTTGCAAATGCAGTTTAGGGGTATGAGAAGGATAGATGAAAATTTGGCAGTCATTTGCATAGATGACACTGTGAAAGTAGATGAGATCATCAAAGGAGATAAGAAAAAGGTTGAGAAAAAGTTTAGGGTCCTTTGGGTGACTTCCAGTAAGTTTAGCCACTTTGCTTTTATGTTTCTTGTTTCTAATGTAGGTAAAATATAACATACCTTGCCGGCTTGAACTGAAGATTGTGAGACATGCAGCATATATATCTAACATTTCCCTTTCCCTTCTCATTCTAAACTATTAAACTTTCATGAAATATAAAAACAATTAAGCGTTAACTCACATTTACTTCATTTAAATAGAAAAAACATTCATTCAACAAACTAATTTGTCATCTACTATGAATATCAGTTTATATGCCAACTGCTGAGGATATAAAAAAAAATAAAGGCGTGTATGATCCTTGCATGGAGAAGCTTATAGCTTTCAGGGACAAGTAAAACAGGTAATTAAAATATAATAGATAAACATATAATAGAAACATACGGAAAGGTGTTTTTCACTTTTCAAAGAACCTGAATATTCCAGTGGGATCCATCATGGTCTTATCAGGAACTTGAATCTCTTTTTAGACTTTTCCTAGGATGTGGCCTGGATGATTTACTTAACTTTTTTGAACTTCATTATTAAGGATTAAAAACCAACTAGCTCAGGGTTGATATTAGGTATCAAATAGGTTAATAGCATGATATGTTCTGAAGGGCTTTAAAAGGGTAAATATTTACCATTGTGGATCAGACAAAGTTCTCTAAACTAAGGCAACTGAAATTGGTAAAAGGCCTAACAGAGTCCACCCAGCAGAAGACTTACAGAACTGCCCTTAATTACCTGTGCTACCTAACATTCCTGCTGTCATGAAAATGCTTCTTTATAAACAGGATTATAGCATATATTAACTGGAACTCTCAATTAAAGGGAACTTTTAGGTATTCGAAGAGAAGAGATGAAGAATGTCATGAGAAAGCAAACTGATAACAGGGATTTAGGAAGGAAAAGAACTTCTGGAGATAGTGCTTATTCAGATCAATCTGTCATACCTTATTAAATTTAGTTTCTGTGCTACACACAGAGAGCGTATTTTGAATAGTAACCTTTAGTCAACACAAAAACATCATGAAAGAATGTTTTTCTTTTTTCATTTACTATCTATTCGATATAGCAAAGTTAGGAGCATGGATAGCTATATTTAGCAGATTTTTGAACAATCTGGAAGAAATTGCTCTACTAATCATCTTTTGGTGAAAACTAATAAATCAGCACTCAGATTATAGGTAATCAGTTTTAACAGAGATTGATTTTAGACAGTTTAGATAAGGAAAAAAACACACAATCTGCATCATTTGATTCGAAATTAGATGTCCTATTTTTCATAAAATGCTAGCAGATCTTTAAAAATATATTTTAATATCAATAACACTTTGTCACTTGAATACATTGCTGTTTTTGGTATAGCATTGGGGTTAAATAATTGTTAGGCTGAACATCCTTGACCAATTAAAGATAAAGCAGTCTTGAAGCAACAGATAACTTCATTTTAAAAATCTTATTACTGCCACTGGGAATTCTCTAACTCTTCTATTTTCACATTTTGATCACATTAATGTTCATTAAATATTCCTTTTCCTGTTTTCGGTTTCTACTTTCTTTTGTAATAATGCTGTCTGTCTCATTACCAAGTCTAGGTTGAAAGTTTCCGGCAAAGATATATACTTAGGGCAGGGAACCCTGAATTTGATATTCATAATTGAATTAATATTAAGTGAATTTATATCTTCTAGCAAAATCCAGCCAGTTGTTCCAGCAGGTGGCTCCCTAGCACTTCCTACTGATTTACGACTCTGCTTTTAAAGGATTGGCAGAAGAAGTAAAAATTTAAATGCAAAATGTTAAAAGTGCTTGAGTTCCCTTGCCTGTCAGGTTTGGACTAACTGCAGCCCCTATGCTATTTACCACTAGGCTTCCCTCTTGATACAGGCTCTTCATTTAAGAAGCAAATGACACAAAGAAGTCTGTTAATTCATTAAAATTACAACTAAACAGCTATCTTTGTGATTGTTCAGGGGACTCAATTGACATCACATGTTGCAGAGATAGGGCTAATGAATGGCCCAGGGATTGCTTGCCTCCTGGTTGCTTATTCAAGGAAGAAAAGGGGTTCTTTTAGTACTTTGCATTGTTTTGAATCTTAAAGAGAAAAAGAGAAGTGAGGAAACCTGGATGGAGACTTAGGTGGTTTTTCCTTTCTTTTCGTATTTTCTGTTACCTCTGGTGAGTAATTTTCTGTCTCTGCCTTAAATTCTTTAACGAAGAAATTCACAGGTAATATATGATACTTGTACTTTGGTAATCCCCTCATTGTTACAAGAAAGAAAACACAATAGTACTGAAAGAGTCAGAGGAAAAAAGAGAAGGATTTCAGCCCAGATCTAGAATTATTAGTGTATAACTTCGGGCTACCTACTGAGTTTGGGTTTTCATCTGTGAAGTGGTGTTCGCAAATATTAACTTGAATGATTGTTGGGAAGATGAGAGACAATTTCTGTAAAATGTTTCAGCTATGTTAGATGCTCAACAAATTATATTTAGTATTCTCATAAGCATGTTTATTTAATCCCATTTTCCTGCAATTTATCGTTATTTCAAATGGCTTTGAAATGTGCAAAGCCAGACATTATTACTTCCATTTACTGGTGAGAAATAGTAAAAGTCAGAGAGCTTAAGAGACTCACTTCTAATCATGCAACTAGATTGTCTCTGGTCCTTTATTATGCTACGGTCAAACAGAAATCAGCAAATACAGAGATAAACACTGGGTTGACTCCTTTGTTTTCAGTCTAAGTGTGTGTGACTTTCCTCTCAACAGGTGACAACAATCATAGGGATATTTAAAGAAATAACTTTAGCTCTGGGGACACAGAAATTCACACAAACAATTTCTCAGATTTCTAGAACCCACATTTTTCATTTGCTCACCTCTATTGAGGAGAAGGGCTGTTGCTGAAATAGCTAAGACATGGGCTATTTAGAAAACTTCAGTCATAGCATTATAACAGCTTAGGTATAGGATTTTGCATCATAAATCTTAAGTCACAGTTAAAGAAATATAAGAACCTGTAAGTCAGCAACTCTTTTGTTTTTCCTTTAATAATCATATATCTGAATGTTACCTGACAAAGGTGGTGGGGTTTTTTTGCCTGACCCGAAGTGCTCAATAACCAATTCCTGAGACATCGGGATTTCAAAGAGAGAGTGAGTTGATTAGTAGGTGCAGAGAAGGAGAGCAAACGGCCTATTGGCCCAAATTCTGTCTCTCTGAACTGCAATAAGTCTGTTGGTTTTATTAGAGAAAAAGTTGGGCAGGATTAAGGGCAATGAGCACAGTGGCCCCAAATGATGGAGGTGGCATCTAATTATTGAGCATGCACAGATTGATTACATGCCTAGTCAGAGAATGTAAGTAAGAAAATGGTGGAATGAGGTATAAGTGACTCGTAGGTTGTTAAAGCCTAAGCTACTGCATATGCCAGGTGGGCTCACTTTGGTTATATCCAGTCTCAGTCATCAAGATAACTTTGGACTCAGGGTGGGTTAGTCTTGGGCTGTTCCAAGAAGCTTCACTAATAAACATTAGGGGCTATCTTTTTTGTTTACAAGACTAAAGTGGAAAAACAGGATAACTAGGTACAAATAAAAGTTAGTCAAAAGGTTTTTATAATCACAGGGGCAGAAGATAAGGGCTATACAATCATCAGAGACCAAAGCAGATGGATTATAATTTAGAGATTTCAGGTATTTTCCTCTGTCTACTCCAATATACCAGAAAGCAAAAAGGAATATCTGTATAATGATTCAGTAATCAAATCATCCCTTAAATCCTGATTTCTTGGTTACGTGAAGAGAATTCCTTAATCACCGGTTGGCTACTGAAATGTTTGTATTTCTTTGCTTTCCTCTCCAATTTTTTTTAAAGAAATTTTTTTAAATAGTGAGTTTATGACTGGGAAATTAAAGCAAGTGGAATTGGAAGTGCCAAAGAATACTTCCCTTTCTTTTTTTCCTTTTTATTATTATTTTTTTAATTAAAAAAAATCATAGACAGTCGTAGAGAGAATAGGATGATGAACTTTTATGTATCCTTCATGCATCTACAACCCTTACTAACATGTTTTCCATCTTGTTTTTTATTGGTGATGGTTTAATTGGTCATATGTATATGTCTTACGTGATAGAGTAATGGAATGTGCATGTCAGTATGTGATCAATGATGATAAAAATAGAAAGTTAAATCTTTTATTCTTGGAGTACTCATAGTCATATTATAAATTCTTTGAATCCATCGTGAACCTTCTTCGTAGAAATTTGCCTCTAGTCTTAGACCCTTCACCTGGAAGAGAATCAGACACTATGTTTTCAATTACAATGATCAAGCTGTGCCTCGTCCAATTAATTCTAACAGTACTTTCTCTTCAATATCACAGCTTCTTAGATCAAGTCCTCTTTCAAGCAGAAGGTTTGTATTGTTAAGTCAGAGTAATACTGTGCGTTTTCAGAAGTTAGTGTATTTTTCCAGGAAACATCCTAGAGCTATTAGTCCATACTGGATAGGGGCTGCATTTTTTTTTTTTTTATGTAGGGAACTAATGCTTAATATATGTGAATAATTTCTATTTTTATTGCTCTAACAGCAGCAAGTTTCTTTTATAACTGAAAGCTATGTATGGAAGCATTTATATTCTTTGTATCCTGGACAAAAACTAGTAGTTGCACCTATGTATTTCTAGCTGCGATGATAATATTTCTTACTTATCTTGAGGCAGGGTAGGATGAGTTAGATTTTGGATTAGAGTTAGAAAGCTTATATTGTAGTCTGAGCTCTGAATTTATTTACTGCTTTGGTTAGGACTTCAGCTTCTGCATTTCATTTTGTCTCTTTCTATAGCCCTTAGCCTATGTCCTCTACAAAGGAAGAAATAAAAGATAACATGTGAAAGCTTTGAGGTCCAAGCTTATGTATATGTCTTATGTGATAGAGTAATGGAATGTGCATGTCAGTACATGATCAGGTACAATTCACATGTGGTGAATTGTAGAATGAGACTTGGAGAGCACTGGGGGACCTGGAGATGGGGAATAAGGAAGGGAGTAGCTAAAGGTCTATCCCAGTTGTTTATGAATAAACAATGTTCCAACTTTGGATCTAGAAGCAGGAATCAGGACAACCTGCTGAGAACTAGGCAAAGAGACACCCAAACCATAAAATCTGGAAAGGAACCAGAATTGGGACTTGGAAAGTTCATTGAAGTCACAGGGATAAAGAGCCCAGTTATGGATTTGATAATGAAATCCCTGCCTCTACCACCATCATTCTCTTCACACAGGGTTATTTTGGGCTTGAAACTCCACGTAGCTAATTTTTTTTCCCACCAAGTATGAAAGGTAATGCTCGAAACCTGAAGATATGAAATGTTGAATGACTGTTAATGATTATCATTAATCTTACTATTGTAATCATATCTCTATTTCAATTAATAAAATTATAATACTAATAGTGATAAAATGGAGCTCGCATTCAAAAAGCACATGTAAATATACTTTGATTATCAATTATTTTTCTACCTCACACCGTTTTTTACTTCCATTCTATGATTTCAATATAAATGAATAATCACCTACTATTTATTAGGTACCTATTGGGGCTAGGTTCTTTAAAAATTTTTTTTGTATTTTTATTGAGAAATCTTTACACATATACAATTCCATACCTGGTGTACAGTCAATGGTTCACAATATCATTACATAGTTGTGCATTCATAACCATGATCATTTTTTAGAACATTTTCTTCACTCCAGAAAAAGAAATAAACAGGAAAAAAGAAAAAAACTCTTACATACGATAGGGGCTATGTTTTTTACACACATTTCTCAAATCTGTACCACAAATTCATAGATGAGGAAACAAATCATTAAAGATTCTACTCATTTGCTCATTTCCATGACACCAGGTAAGAGTGGGAACCTCATTTCAGGGCCAAATCTGTCTGACTCCAAATTCCATGTTCCTTCTCCTGAAATGCTTATAGGATAAAGAAAAAAAGACCATGCAAAATTAGTAAAATGGAGTGTCAGAAAATCAAATAGAAAACCAAATACTTAAAATTCTAAGAATTTAATTGAACAAATTCTGTGAATTTTCCAAGTATGCTTTGTGTTTCTCAAAGATATTCCATGTGAAACAAAATAACCAGATTTGGGGAAAAGGAGTTGCAGTGCTTTCCTAGTAGCAGAACCTCATCCTAAACTGCCCAGAGTACTTAGCATATATTTCCTATTGATGTCTCAAAGAAACATAATGATTATCATGACTTTATTTTTTCTTTCCTTTTTTGTGAAAAATACCATATATACAAAACAGCAATGAATTTCAAAGCACAGCACAACAATTAGTGGTAAAACAGATTTCAGAGTTTGATCTGGGTTACAATTCCACAATTTTAGGTTTTTATTTCTAGCTGCTCTAAGATGCTGGAGACTAAAAGAAGTATCAAATGATTCAGCAATCATATTCATTTGTTAAACTCTACCTTCTCTGTATAATTCCACCATCACCTTTGATCTTTCTATCACACTCTTTAGGGGTATTTGGGCTACAGCCATTATAACTTTTTCACTTTGGAAGGGGCTATTGATAATATGGGGTGGGCAGATGGATCTAGCTGATGTTCTGGAGAGTCTGGGCCATCTAGGTTTCAGGACTTATCTGGTCCAGGGACCCATCTGGAAGTTGAAGTTTTCTAGAAGTTATTCTAGTGCATGGGACCTTTATATATAGAATTTTATATATTGCCCTAGGTGTTCTTTAGGATTAGCTTGAATGTCCTGGTTGGGGTTTGGCAGGTTATGATAGGAAGCAAGATATATCTGAAGCTTGCATAAGAGCCATCTCCAGAGTAGCCTCTCAACTCTATTTGAACTCTCTCTGCCACTGATACTTTATTAATTACACTTCTTTTCCCCCTTTTGGTCAGGATGGAATTGTTGATCTCATCGTGCCAGGTCTGGATTCATCCCTGGAAGTCATCTCCCATGCCGTCAGAGAGACTTTCACCCTGGATGTCTTGTCCCACGTAGTAGGGAGGACAATGATTTCACTCACAGAGTTGGGCTTAGAGAGAATGAGACCACAACTGAGCAACAAAAGAGGTCCTCCAGAAGTAACTCTTAGGCATGCCTATAGATAGTCTAAGCTTCTCCGCTACCTACATAAGCTTCACAAAAGTAAGCCTGAAGACCCAGGGCTTGACCTATTGATTTGGGTGTCCCTAATGTTTGGCACAGTATCAGGGGATTCCTGATGGTAAAGTTTAATAGTTCCAGATTTTTTCTCCCGTCCCTCAAGAATACTTGCCAGGGCACCTGTGTTTTGAAATTTTTACTTATTATCTGGTGAAACAGATATACAGCCACAGATAATAGGATACAATATGACAAGTACACCAATAATGGAGACAATAAAGAGATGGATTTACTCCTTATTGAAAGTCATTAAGATGGAGATATTGGTGCTAGTTCTTGAAAGGTCAGAAGTATTCCAGATGAGATATGCCAAACAAAATAATTAGAGTAGGGGATATGTACAGTGATCTGCTATTTTAAGTTGTCAATATGCTTTCTACATAACTCTATTTTAGCTCTTGTCAATAGCATAGGTTATGTTTCTTAATGTACCTTTCTCTCTTTATACTTATTCACCTCCTTAAGGTAAGGATTCTGGCTTATTCATTTTTCTATTTCCACCTCCTGGAATAGTACATGTCATATGGCATATATTATCAAATATTTTGCTGTAGAGATAACTATCCAAGCACAGAGATCTGGAGATACCAATCTCTGTTACATTCAAGAAATAATGATGATAACGAGGCTAAGTAGTTGAAGCCAGAGGCCATACTGTGAAGGATCTTCTATGCCATGCTGGGAATTGAAAATCAATCTTGTAGGTATTGCCTAGCCATTGATGACTCTTAATCATGGGAATAAAGGAGTTACTGAACAAAGACTGTAGAAAACACAATGCCCTATTTTATTAAATAGCTAATTTATTGAACTCCAGGATATATTGGCTCAATTTACAAATCGACAAAGCTCTGATGTTTCATTTTTTAGTTATTCAATATTGTGATGCCTAAATAATGATTGGTTACTTTAAGTTGTAACCAAAATCTTGGATTAAATTGTGGGTATACTAATTTTTATATAGGACAAGTATAAGTGATGAGGAAGCACAAATCCAAACTAGAGCCTAATTGAGAGGCAAGGAGTAAAGGGACAAAATTTACTTTTGCAATTATATCGAAGATATGCTTTAATTACACCCTTTGCTCATATCAGCACATGGTGGTGATAATTTGCCTCCTGCACTCTAAATCCATCAGGGGTTCTCATGGTGCATATAACTAACAAAACTAAAACACATCTGTGAAACATCTATCACAGCCCTTATGGTTCCAAAAGAGCATTTAGCGACATACACTTGTTTTTCTTCAGCAGAAAAAGTTTGAAAGTTCTCCTTTTCTAGCAGATATGTTTTTAAAATCCTATTTGTGACAGAAAGCATACCTGTGTGTGTGTACACATATGTGTAATTGTTATTATTTTGGTAGTACATTCCTCACAGTTGTTGTCAACTGTGTAGTACCTCTGACATTGTAAAACATACACAGATTCACAGCAAATATGACAGTAAGTGTTAGAGTCCATAATTAGAAAGTTAGATGTGAAACTAGGCATGGCTATTTGTTGATAACCACACTTCTGGAGAGCAGCTCAGTGCCATTGAAAACAGTGAGCGTCAGCACATTCTGAAAAGTGATTTTTAGTAATCCTGTAACATTTATTTTCTATGACTAGTCACTTGTAAGACTTTAAAGAATGAGACTATTAGGACTTAGTACAAAACAATTTCAAGACTTGAGAGTGTTGAAAGACAAGGAAGGAGAACAGAATTAAGTGTCACTTAAATACAGATATTTTTTGTTGTTTTATTTAGCTAAGATCTAAAAGTCTTAAGAGTTTGGGTTCTCAGTGGTTGCTCCAATTTGAGACAGGTAAAATGTATTTTATATATGTAAAATATTTATATATAAATGTATACAGTGTGTGTGTGTATTTCCAGATGTAGCAACATACATTTATATTTTATGCAATGGTAGAGTTAGAAGAAATATTTAAGATCAATTTAAAATTCCATACTATTTTAGGCATTGCGTTTAGAGTCACTATGATATTTGGCCGTCTAGACTCTTGTTATGATGGAGGAACTTACTTCCACCACCGCATGGGGTGACTCACTTCATTTTTAGAAAAGTCTAGCTGTTAAAGAAACTTAATCTTTTATTTTTAACATGGGCAGGCACCGGGAATCGAACCCAGGTCCTCAAGCATGGCAGGTAAGCATTCTTACCTGCTGAGCCACCGTGGCCCGCCCAAGAAACTTAATTTTAACCATAAGAGTGGTAATCTTTTTTGGAGAGGGTGTAAGGTGAGGGCAAGGACTGGGCATATTTACAAGGGAACTTTGGCTACCTGTAATGTTTAATCTTTTAAATTCATTCCTTATATATTAATTATCCAATTAAAATGGATTTTACATACGTTATTTCTTCTGTTAGTCAAAATTATTCTCTATTTCCTATAGATTTGTCTTTTAAAAAATACAAAACAAATATATGCCTATTTTTAAAAATGATAGCTTTCCAGATATATTAACAGTTATCATATCTCTCATTGATTGTCTTTCTCAGAAAAAAATATTTCTTTTCATTTAACTATTTTTAAAATTTATTTTTAAAATATTTGTTGAATAGCAATGAGACATTACTTTTAGAAGATGAACATAAAAACAAAAAAGGTAAAAAAAACAAAATTCCAAAACCTGTTACAGAAGATCTGTCAAAGGACAAAGACCAAGGCAATCAAATGATTCAGAAGTCTTCACCAGGAGATCACACTCACAAAAGTCAATGAACTGGGTGGCTGCCGTGGCTCAGCAGACAGAGCTCTGACCTGCTGTGCTGGAGGTCTGGAGTTCGATCCCTGGTGCCTCCTGCCCATATGCAAATTTAAAAAAAAAAAAAAAGTCAATGAACTAAGACAAGATCAGTGGGAACAAGGGAAATTAAAAAAAAGAGAGAACAGATGCAAAAGACAGTTCTAAGATAATTGATAGAATTTTGTAACTGATTAAACAAAGTTGAAAGAAATGAAGAGAGAAGCATTAGTGGTGGATGATGCCAAAGTTAGTATATTAAGTGTGTAGGGTATACTTTCATGGTTTAAATCTAAACATTTCAAAAAAGGAGCATAGTGAAAATTTCCCCCCTCCCTCCTTCTCAGTTCTCATTTCCATGGGCATGGATGTTTACATTTAATTTAAAACAGATTTATTGTTTTTCATCTGTCTTCTTTCACTCAGCTAATAATATAAGATTCTTCCATGTGGTTGCGTGTATCAATATTTCATACTTTCTTATTGATGAACAATATTGCATTGTATGGATATACCACAATCTCTTTATCCATTAACCTGCTGATGGACATTTAGATTGTTTATAGGTTTGAACTTTAGAGATGTAGATACCATATATGCTTTCTTTTTTGCATGGGCAGGCACCAGGAAGCGAACCTGGGTCTCCGGCCTGGCAGGTGAGAACTCTGTCACTGAGCCACCATGGCCTACCCCCCGTATGTGCTTTTGTATGAACATATTGCTTTAATTTCTTTTGGGTAGATATTAAATGAATGAGTGAATGATTAAATGAAAGCTGTGAATAAATAAAGACTTTAGATCTTTTTCATTAGGATATGCTACCAAACCAAATTTCCCCCAACCTACTATGTACGAGTTCATGGATTATATTTATATATCTTTAGTGGTTACATTGTTGATTTTGGTGAGGGACTTTAGCCCTTCTGAAATATCACTTTCACAATTTTTCCAGCTTTTAATAGCTAAGTTGCTATTAAAAGTTGATGACTGATTTGAAAATAAATTTTCTCATCCAATCAATGATTAAGTGGTACTAAACAGAGGCAAAAAACTTCAGTGCTACAAAAGAAGCTTTTCCCAGGATGATAGATAACCATTAATCAATAGTATCCTCATAGTACTATTATTCAGTTAATAATCATTACTTTTTTTCCAATGATATCAAAGGATACATTTCTTTGCTGATATTAATGTATCATGTTGGCAATATTTTGCTGACCACCAGGTACCACTATAATAAAACATTATGTTACTTTAGAATCATTTCTTCCAAGAGAACTAATGTTGATCCTCAGCAATTCTTACTTTTTATCCTGCATGGTCATTGCCCATTGCTTTATTAATCTGTTCTAGAATTCATTAAAGATATAACTTAAGAGTCCAGAACCTGCCCTTTTGGAAATGAAATTATGCATCCATCTTGAGCCGTAGACATGATTCCCATTTTCATCATTTCTCAAAGAATACTGATAGTGGCCATGATATTATACCCTTAAATACTTTGATTATTATGAAAAGCAATTTCTCAAGATTGGAAGGAATGGACTCATCTAAAGCAGGCAGGTGGTTATTCTCAGCTTTCTCTGGACTAGAATCCCCTTTTTCTGATGTTTACTCTTTTCATTCTTGTTTAAAAAGCTAAACTGTAGCATGTCATAAATCTTCAAACTAAACCATTGATAAGGTGACATGGATGCTCTACAGATCTTATTTTGAACTTTAAATTAAATTAGATTTCATGTTTCACTGGAGGCAGAGAATTTGGGAGATGGGATGCATTAAGGACAAGCATATTTCACATATGAATTTTCTGCAACTTTTAATATCACAAGACAATTATGAAGGATATTGACAGTAGTAAAACAAAATAAGCTGCTAGTTTGGATAAGTAGCTCTGAAATCAGAGAAGAGACACTAAGAACATAGAAATAGAGAATAATGTGAAGGGATTAAACAGGAATGCTATTGATTCATTAATCAGGGAATGCATTGACTACGTTGTCAAGAATAGTCAAGAATGAGTTTTCTAAATGGAATTTTTCTAAGTTAAAAATTTCTTTTGAACTCTGGAAAATGTTTTCATGAACTAGAGTGTTAAATTATGCCTGGGAAATTTGTGTCTACAAAAAAATAAAATACATACAACCCCCTCAGTTAATAGGTGATGTATTAATAGTGGATGTAAGCCCCCACCTTCAATTAAATTAAAAAAAGAAACACAATAACTATAGGTAACAGCAGACTATGATCGACTAATCCATAGTCAATAATTAAAAAGTATTTTCTTAAAAATAATACAATTTGACACTACTAAACAGTCTTTAGTCTATGGCTTATCATAAAATAAGATACAAAAAAATGTTATCTTTGTGGTTATGAACAAGACTCACTCATTAAGAATCTAGTGCACTCTAGAATCTACCTATGTACAAAAATGAAGCCTGGAAAGCTGACTGTGTGGAGGATTTTTCCAAAAACAATCTGAGGAAATATTTCATGTTAGAATTTATTAAGGACTGTATTTTAGGAGATGTTTTTCTCTTATATCTGCTTTTCAATATCTTGCACAACAAAGTTATGTAAAATCTAAGAATTATTATATATATGTTTGTTAAAATTCCCATACTTTTCTTTAAGTTAAAAAGGAGAAACTAAAGACAGACATAAAATAAAACTGCCAAATCAATCATAGATTGCTAAAGACAGAGAGAGGAACGTAAATATGTTAAAGCTGAAACTATAGTTAGTTGAAGATTCAAATAAATGATTGATCTCCTGAAAGGCTATGGAACATCTGTCGAACTCAGAGTCAATTTACACACAATGTCAAAATATCAAGATGTTTAAAGCATTTGGATGTGTATTCTTGAGACTGGATTTATAAGTCAACTAAAATAAATGGGTGCAAGTAATTCCCTCAAAAGTCCTTATTTAGTAGAGGCAGAGAGGATATTTTGTTTAGAATACTCTGCATTGATTATGTACACTGATTGACCTCATGAGTTAACACCCTTCTACTTTTGCTAGAGCTCAGAGCCTTACTTTTTCTATGTTTACTACAAAGCCCTCCTGCTGAAAAGGCTCACTCTCCAACCTCTGACCCTTGGGCTGCCATTTAATGAAATGGCTGCCTAGGCTAAATCTTTTCAACAGAAACAGAAGAAGGAGAACTTAACTCCATGAACCCAATATTGAGAATTCAGTCTGGAGCTTGAGAGTAATTTGACAGTGTCCTTGGAAAGAATACCCTGTTAACATTAAAAAAAAAAAAAGAAACAAAAACAAAAACAAATGTGGTCCTGAATTTTCCAATTATATTCATAACAGAGATGCAGTGAATGGCATACAAGCTAGAAAGAAAGCTAGCACTGTGGTCATCAGCATTCACATATTTTCCTGAACTGCTCTATACAGCTTGTCATTTTATGACAGATTTTCATTATAGAGTGAACAATAAATGCTATCATTGGGAAAGATAAGAAAAACCAGAAGACACAAGGAAGTTGGGTGGTTCTGCATGTTAATATCATCCACTTGTATAGCATTCGACTTACAAAATGCTTCTACATAAAAAATTTTGGTGGTGTTTAGCTTGCAGGGAGCCTTATATTGCATCCTCTGTATCTCAACTACAGCTGTGAGCAGCCCCTACAATGTGATAATGACTTTTAGGTCAAGAGTTTCTTCAGGTTCAACTACCTATCTTTTATTATTGAATCATTTTGCTATAAACTAGACTGTGTGACAATGGGGAGAGATTTTGAGACTTTTACCTAAGGAGTCAATATAATGTAATTCATAGTCCTACAAGGCACCACGTGGTCCAGTCTCTGACTATTCCTCTCACCTCTTCTTCCATTCCTCCCTACGCTTATTATACTCTAACGCACCAGGCTTCTTTTCTCTTGAACACCTGATGCTTGTTCCTGCCTCAGTGCCTTTGCCTCTGCTGCACCATCTGCCTGGAAAGTCCATTCCCCTGATCTTTGTGTGGCTGGTTCCTTGTCAGTTATCTCTCAGCTATAATACCATCTGATTATTATTATTATACTTTTCTGATTATTCTAATGATGCTCTTATCCTTTTTAATTGGTTGACAATATAGAATTTAACTCACTGATGTGTTTATTTATTACTTTTCTGACTGCTCCTTATAGAAAGTAGGCATCACAACAGTAACAACCACAACCTTTTGGTTGATAGCTATATCCCGGTATATTAGTATCTACTGCTATGTAACAAATTAACACAAATGAAGCAGCTTAAAGTAACACAATTTTATTAGGTCTCAATTCTGAAGGTCAGAAGTTCAACAGGGCTCAACTGGGTCCTTTGCTAAGGATCTCAACAGGCCAAAAGCAAGGTGTTGAATGAACTGAGCTCTGATCTGGATCTAAGGAAAAATCGACATTCAGGTTCATTCAGGTTGTTGGCTGAATCTAGTTCTTTAGTAGTTATAGGTGTGAGGTCTTTATTTTCTTGCTGACATTTATCTGGGGTCCACCTCAGCTTCTCCAGGCTACCTACATTCCTTTAGATGTGGCCTTCTCCATTTTCAAAGAAGGGATGGTTCATGGAATCCTTATCATGCTTCAGATATCTATGGTTACCTTTTCTGCTAAAAGCTCCAAAAAACTCCTGGCCAGCAAACTTAAGAATGTCTCATGCAGTAGTCCTGCAAGTCCTGGGATGGGTAGAAAGAGGAGGAGGAAAGAAAAAAATCACCAAAAGTCAGGGGTTGGTGGGTTCATATAATTAAATTAGGCATAGCTAAATATCTACCTACATAAAGGTTAATATGCCAAATGAAATATTCTTGGGAGTGATTCTCATCATATTTTCAAGTCCTGGGGATTGGGGTATATAATCCTAAAGATCATTTTTAGAGATTTGCCTGCCACACTCCAGCTCCTTGAGTAGTATCTGGCACATGGGAGATTGATTGAATGAATAGATGGATGAATGAATTAATATTCTGGCTTTAATCTGTTATTCGGATTTCTATTGCATGATTTTGTTTCTAGATTCCCCCTCTCTTCTAGGCCATTTGTGATGAGGTTTTTGGATCATGATATTACCTGAACTTCTGCTGAAAACTTTTCTCTGTTGCCTTCTATGCTAGCATTTGATTCTCTATTCCCAGGCTTCTGAATTTCCTTTATCATCACCCAGTGCAGCATATTCCCTTGTTTTCATTTACCTGGGATGAACATCTGGGTAACCTCTCGATATGATTTGTCAAGTAAACACAAAGAAGAATGAAGTATGAAGAACCAACTTGGGGAAATAGCAAGAATGGAAGTCAAATGTCCTGGAGAAGAATAGGAAATTGGGGCTTGGGACAGGAGGACTGGAAGGTTAAACTATGGGAAATAGACAATCTGAGTAGTTAAATCCTTAAACAGAGAGGCAGTAACATGGGCAAAACCACAGGGTGTGGGGATAGAGTTGTTTGCAAGAAATGAGCCACAAGCTGAAAAAAGTATTGTTGACATCAAAGTTAGCCAAAAATGTGTAGGGTTGTAAAGTAAGATGTACTTAACACACTACTTTCCTTTCTTTAGCTTATATGCGATTGCTTGGTGCTATATAAACATATATGTGTTACCAGTTGTGCTGTAAATGTTTGATATGTAGTTATGTCATAGGTTTATTATGTGCTAGCTCTGGACCTGAATGCTAGTGTCCTTTATCGGAGATTCTAATAGTGTCCTTTAGTGTGCTCTGCCTACAGACTCGTTCCCCAGTTCCTAATTGTAAAGGATATGACTTCTGATAGATATACAGAAAGAATGCTGAAAATGTTAATATTTCCATTTGCAGGTGAAATTTAAAGTCCCGCTTAGAGTGAGTTCACTTCAATTTAACCTTGCACAGACCTTATTTGTCTCAGAGGCAATAAGAATAGCACAACCACACCTCTTCTTAGGAAAGTACACTGCAACATGTTAAAATAACCTTCAAACCTTTGATCCTAAAGAGTTCTACTGGCATTTATGAAAAATTTATGTGAAATAAGTAAAGTTATATATGAGGGATTGACCAACTCCAAGAAAATGAAAACTTCTCTAAGACAATTGTATGCTCTTTCAAGATCCACTGAATATTCTGTACAGTAATGTTATGATAATACCTGAAATAGCTCCCCCATCCTCCATTTTATAACTGCCACTCTAATGCTCTGATTATGAAGAGAAAAAAATTATCTAAAATGTTCTTTCCTCTTTCCCTTTTCTCTGGTCAAAATCCCCTGCCTGCTAAAAACATCCCTCGGTTAATCCCATCAAAATTGGATCTTTAACTGTTTTGCCTTTTTTTAGTTTACATGTCATTGCTCAGTGCAGTATTAACATATATGTGCTACTGACTGTGCTGGTTTGAAAGGATGTAGGTACTCTAGTAAAGCCATGTTTTAATCAAAATCCCATTTCATAAAGGTAGAAGAATCCCTATTCAATACTGTATGTTTGAAACTGTAATCAGATATTCTCCCTGGAGATTTGATTTAGTCAATAGTGGTGTTAAACTGGATTAGGTGATGACATGTTTCCACCCATTTGGGTGGGTCTTGATAAGTTTCTGGAGTCCTATAAAAGAGGAAACATTTTGGAGAATGAAAGAGATTCAGAGAGCAGAGCAGAACGACATAGCCATGAAAAGCAGACTCCACCAGCCAGCGACCTTTGGAGATGAAGAAGGAAAATGTCTCCCCAGGAGCTTCATGAAACAGAAAGCCAGGAGAAGAAGCTAGCAGATGATGCTGTGTTCGCCATGTGCCCTTCCAGATGAGAGAGGAACCCTGACTATGTTCACCATGTGCCTTTCCAGATGAGAGAGAAACTATGTGTTCGCTATGTGCCCTTCCACTTGAGAGAGAAACCCTGAACTGCATCGGCCTTCTTGAACCAAGGTATCTTTTCCTCGATGCCTTAGATTGGACATTTCTATAGACTTGTTTTAACTGGGACATTTTCTCAGCCTTCGAACTGTAAACTAGCAATCTATTAACTTCCCCTTTTTAAAAGCCATTCTGTTTCTGATATATTGCATTCTGGCAGCTAACAAACTAGAACACTGATTATATTGTAAATGTTTGATATGCAGCTATTTCATAGTTTTATTATGTGCTAGCTGTGGACCTGAATGTTATAGTGAAAAGAGAGCTGGCTTTGGATTCAAAATGATCAGAATTGAGTCTTCTCTGAAACTGAGTTAATACAATTTACGTATCTCCTCTGAGCCTTTGTATTCTTGCATGCTTGAAGGCCAGGTAGTTTATGGGCTGTAAGCCTCAAGTGGCTTATCCAAACCACAGCTCCCTCCCTCACTAGCTGTGTTACCTTGATCAACTAGCTTAATCTTTCTGAAACTCAATTTTTCATCTGTAAAATGGGGATTATAATAGTGCTTTCTTCATAGGATTGCTGTGAAGCTTAAAAATTTTGAAGCACAGACTTCAAAATCGATGAAGTTCAGCACTGAAAGCTAAAAGCATAGCACATTTCTAGCATTTCTTAAAATTGCTATTATCTGTACAGTAGAACTTCTAACAACTGTCCTAAATGGTTGTTATAGTGAGTAAGTATGGTAGGATATTAAACTGCAAAGGCTGGCTGATAATATGAGACATCTGAATGTTCCTTTTTAAATTGCCCCTTCCTCATCTCCAACACACACGTGTGTGCACACACACACACACAACTTTTAAATAAACTTCAGCAAAATAAAATTTGACCCGGCACTGTATTTACCTCCTCAGTGGAATTCCACTGTGGAATTGCATATGAACATAGTAGTAGCTTCCCTCATTTGGACCTCATAATAAAGACACGTCTTTTCGTTTTTGTGCACAATTGCACTAATCTATGAAAGTTCCATTTTTGTATTTGTAACCTATTTTTTTCTCTTTTAATCCCCAATTCCACATACAGTAGTATCATTTGGGTCATATGAATCATAAACAACTTTATGATTTCCCAAACTGGCACAGGAAATTTGTTCAGAAGGAATGCTGGGGCAGGTGCTGTAAGCAGTCCATCACTGGTGACTTGCTCCCTTGGTGGCAGAGGCATTTTTCCCTTGGATAGATCACTTTCCACCTCAGCAGCTGAAAATTCCCTTTTTAGAGATCCAACCCAAACCTTTCCTTTCTGATCTACCTGAGCATATTGCCCTTGTTTTTCCTGAAGCCAATGAATGGGGAGGAGTCAGTGGCTCATTTATTATGGACAGAGGGTAGCTGCCCATTTCTGCATGGTGTAGCAGGGGAACCAATGACATGCAGTCAGTTTAAATGCTTAACTGTTGTAATGCAAGCCAAATGTTCAACCACAATCATTTCTGCTGCCACAGACTTCAAAATCAAATTCAAAGTGAATATTATTGTGCCATTCCCCGAACCTTAAAATTAATTTTATCTACTACATCCCAATATCTGAACAATTCTTGGCAATACAAAATTCAAACTACACCTTTAATAAAAGACATAAAAATAAGACTTACAAACTTCTGAATTGACTTTAAAAAATACGTCCAGGAAAAGCATTAGAAAGTTCCTCTCAGGAGTGTATTAGATCATCAAGGGGGTTCTAATATTGTCCCCAAGACGCTACAAAATCTCATGTGGGCCCACAAGTTAAACTTACTGACTTTTCCCAGGTCTTGCATGCCTTTTTTTACATGTATGCATATATAACTAGAGAGCATGTGTGAAGTAATAGGCTGAGGGTTTAATCTTTTATATTCCACTTACTCCACAACTGGACTGACACCAGGGTTCTGGTTAATAGGCTTGGTTTGATTAATAATTATAAAAGAAGGAGAATATTATTCATTAAAAGGCACCATACCATAATCATCATTGGTTAACAGTGGATTTTGATGTCAGATGGATCGGTGATTGAGACCTCACTTTCTTTCTTCATAACTCTGTGACCTTGTGCAAATTACCAATGTCTCTGAGCATTAAATTTTCTCATTTATAGACTGAGAATAATATAATATCTTTCTAATGAGAATGTTGTAAAAATTAAATAATCTTACAAGATAAATGTTCAGTAAATGCCCATTGTTTTTATTAACTCTGGAAAAATTTAGATCCATGCAAATTCTGCTGCACTAAAGTTATATTAAGGAATTAAGCCATAGTGAAAGATTGCTTACAAAATCAAATTAAATCTGAATTCCCTCATTCTCAGGAATATTGGAGATGGTGATTTCTCAGTAGAAAGGAGAAATAAATATTTGACAGAGGAGGTTAAGCCCTACATTCAATTTGAAAGTTTCAGTGTGAATATGTATCCCCAGTACTTTACACTTAAAGGGGGAAAACATTTCTTAACTGTGAACACTGAAGAGGTTTAGAAACAATGAAAAATTTGGTAGAAATGAGCTACCCAAGTGAAAATTCTGTATCTCTAAATACATTTTTCCACTAAAAGGAATGAAAATTCTTTGGAGAGCAGGCATAAGAAACAGAGATGAGGATGAATTATTGTGCAATACTGAGAAAGCAAAGAGACCCTCAAAGACTGCTGTGTTTATACTGAAAGGAATCATAAGCCCTGGGAGGTGTCCACAGGTCAATGGTGGGACAAACTGAACACCAGCAAGTATAATAACCCATAGGATGAAATACTTTAAATATGTTAAAAACCCAGGAGGTCATAATGCTATTTTAAAAGTCTGGTGGAATTGGATGATAATGATCTCACTTATTATCTTGAAAATGGCAAATAAAGTGAAAATCTCAAGCACTGCATTTTTCTGCCTTTTATATGAACTCTTCCATTGGGAAAGGAAATAGTAGTTGAGAGAAGTATGTCAGCTAATAAAGGAAGAAGGAACAACACAATTAGAACATCACCATTTCACAACACTAACGAATTAATAGATCGAGGCCTTTATCAAGAACTGCTGCTAATCTCAAAAAGAGAGACCACCTAACATGTAATTTTTGATGGATGGACACAGCACTGCCTATGTGGTAGATTTTCCAGAAGGTTTGAATATACAAATGAATTAAATAAACAAAAAAAACTTGAGTCAGATCAGATCTCTAGATCCAATTTACAGGAAACATAGAGTAGCACTCAGGTTAAACAATATCATTAGGATGCAATTATGAAAATATCAGCAGGGAAACTACAGGATAAACAACAAACAATGTGCTTCTTTCAGCACAGAAATGACAAAGTGAGAGAGAGAATGAAGAGGAGAACATCTGTAGACTAAAAGACTTGAGTTATATCAACCAATCAAAATGTATAGACCTTATTTGGATCCTGATGTTAAACAAGAAATTATTTTTAAAAATGTCATCTACGATACAACTGAAAATTTGAACACTGGGTAATTTGATGATATTGAAATATGTGTCAACATTTTAAAATGTGATAATTGTATTATGATTGCTTTTTTGTTCAAAAAAGAAGAATTATCTTTTGAAATATAAATTGGAATATTTATGGATAAAGTAATACAAAATGAGGTCTTCATGTAGAAACATGTTTGGCATTTATGTTTTTCAGTTACTTTTTTCACTTAGTTATATTTTTAAAATAATAAACTATTGTGCTGGTTTGACTCTGTTGTGTATCCCAGAAAAGATCATGTTCTTTTAATCCATTCCTTTGGCCATAGACCTATTGTGGGCAGGACCCTTTGATAAGATTATTTCAGTTTAGTTGTGCCCCTGGGTGGGTCTTGATCCTTTTATGGGAGTCCCTTATAAAAGGATAAAAGACAGAAAGAAGACAGGGAAAAAAGCCCAAGAGAAACTGAGAGTAAGAAGTCATCAGTGACTTCCAGCCAGAAGCCGGAAGCTATGGAACCTGGGAGAGAAGGGAGAAACCAGTAGTCGTCTCCATGTGGCTGTGACAGAGGAGCTGAGGATCGCTGGTAGCTGGTCTTTGGTCTTTGGGGAGAAAGCATCTCCAGTTGATGCCTTGATCTGGGTGTTTCTAAGGCCGATGAACTGTAAGCTAGTAAATTAATAAATCCTCATTGTAAAAGCCAACCCATTTCTAGTATATTGCATTTCTGGCATATTGCAAACTAAAATAAATATATTATTAAGCTTCTTTAAAATATGGGACTCACCTTTAGGTCCTGTAGCTTGAAGTCTTTCCTCAGCTCTCCAAGGGCCAGGGGTGTGGTTCAATGTCTCTATATCCAAAATGCCCAGAGCAATGTTGGTTCAGAGTAGGTGTTGCAGGAATATTTATTTGAACTGGTATAAAAACAAAGTATTATATATGATATCACAAACAATAAATATTCTCCCAAGTGAGTCAAGTGGACACTGATATTTCCCATTCACTTAATTGCAGGACATGAAGATGTGTAAAAGTATTGCTGCTGTCTATTCATCCCTCTCTAGCTATTCCCTCTATAAATAGGATTTCTGTGGAATATTCTCCTTTTGCAATAGTCACAACATAACAAGCTCTGAACACTATTCACATATCTGCAGGAAGTAATTGCTTTTCAAAGATTGAATAGGGTATGACTCAATCAGATATGTGAGTTTTAAGGTAGTAAGGAAACAATAAATTTCATTTTTATCTCAACCTTTTTATTCTTTTTGATTTTGGCTAATGTTTAGAAAAGAGGGTGTCTTAAACTATCATCCCCACTAGACTTGCTAAGCTGCTAGGGAGAAGTAGTCTTATACCAAATTTAAGTTTAAGTTCTTACATTATTTGAATTGGCTACATAAATTGTGTAGACATGGTAGAAGTAGGAACATCCTCATCTGTCACATATTTGGGAAATAAATTGTGACATTTTTCATTTGAGAATGCACAGAATTTAGACTGCAGGTTGGTTTATTTTTCAATAGTCTATCATTTATTAATTTGTTTTCTAATTTGAGGAGCTCTCAGGTTGAAAATAAAATGAACCATGTAAGATTTACTATAAGAAAACTTATTTAAGCAGCAGGGCTAGATCATATTTATTTATTTTTTGGTAGTGTGCATTTCTAAGGACAAGGGAAACAAAGAAAAAGAAAATTCAGTGAATGGTTCTATTTTATGCCAGGACTTTTATATGACATTTAATCCTCATCACAGCTAAGTGAAGCTAAGTGAAGTGGATGACTTTTGATTCAATTCGTAGAAGAAATGGTCAGAGTATCAGTGAAGTTAATATACTTATTAAAATTAGCTCACAAGTGGAAAGGTAAGACTTAAGCTCTCTGGTCTGACTCCATTGCATGGTAGATTACTATTTTTGGTTAGTGGCAAGCCAAAAAGGATCTGTTAACAGGGCCTTTCATGCCCAGTTAGGTATCTATTCATGATGTAGAGTTCAAGAAGTCTTGAGTTGTGTTTCAAAGGCAATCTCCTCAAAGAGAAGATGAAGGTGATTCTATTTTCAGGTAATTTATAGCCATGGTAGACCATGATATTTTTTTACTGAAATGTTTTTTAAAACCACAAATGCAAGCAAGATTAGAAAGATGTGCATAAGGTATTTTATCAATACAAGAGGGTGGGCATACTTGTCTCTTAAAGTCAACTCTGTTATGGTTGAGTTGGGAATATGATCATAGAGAAAGACCAGTATTTAAAAACTTATTCTATACCCACAATAGCCAAAATGTAGAAACAATCCAAGTGTCCATAAACAAATGAATGCATTAACCAAATGTGGTAACTATTCATAATGGAATATTATTTGACTATAAGAAAGAATGCAGCTATGAGACATACTGAAACATGGAAAACCTTGAAAACATTATGCCCAGAGGAATAAGCAAGGCACATAAGATCAAAATGTCCATGGTATCAATAAGAGATGACTAGAAATAGCAATTTCATGGAGATAAAAAGCAGATTGGAAGTTACCTGGGAGACGGAGGGGAGCGGACGAGAGGCAGAACTTGTAAAAATTTTAAATATTAAAAAAAGTTATGATTTCTAATGAATATCTGACCTCTTTATAGTATAGCTACAATTATCTTTTTTTTTTTTTTTTTTTTTGGCATGGGCAGGCTCTGGGAATTGAACCCGGGTCTATAGCTTACAGGTGAGAATTCTTGCCACAGAGCCACCATTGTACCGCCTGCCACAATTATCATTTGAACACAGTTCTCTAGCTCACCATTTCATCATTTATTAGGTTAATTAACATCTATTTTGCTTTGCATGCAAAGAGTCTTGGAATGCATTTATTAAATTCTGCAGTATTCTTGTATGGAAGATAAAATAGTTTGTGGCGTTATCTTCCTAGGGCAATTCCAATTGTTAAGATGGTCCTACATTGAATTCCTTTTATGCCAGATAGTGCTATGGTATATTTAAAGGTTTTATCTACACTTATTTTTGTTCTTTGTCCATTTCTCTAAATAGTGCCATTAGAAAATGCAACATGATTACAGTGTATTCCCTATTTTGGTTTCTACACAAAGAAATACCCTAGTTTCTTTTTAATGTGTGCTTAACAGTAACATTGTTAGTTACTGAACTTGAGCAAGAAAGCATATTTCATATCATAAAAAAGCAATATTCTTCATTTAAATCTGGGTCCCTGGGTCTCTGTGTTATTGTTGCCAGTACTAGATACAACTTTAAAAAACAAAAACATGATGACTTTGGTATATATATCCAAAGATTTGATCTTCCTAAACAGAACAAGCCCACTTCGTGATTCAAATAAGATAATGCATGCAGTGGAAAGGTCCATAATGAATGATTTATAATCTCAAGTGTCTGTTATAGCCTTACAAAAAACTTTGCATACCTCAATCCACGAATTGAGCTGTGGCTCAGGAAGAATTGTAACAAATGCCATGCCAGGTTGACACAGAAAACAATGCTTAGAATTCGAGAAAAATAAGTCAGAAGAAGGGTTTCTTAATATTATATACTTACTTGACTTCATTTAAAAAAGTGTGATTACTCTAACTGCTTAAGTTAATATATTGTTTTTAAGTTTAGTACCCTCCCTCACAAAGATGATATATTTTTGCATGACATCATAATTCCTTTCTCAAGGTCAGCACCATAAAGGTTTCATTTGAGGGACATGGAGAAATTTGGAGATTTCTCTAGTAATTCTGACAAATTGACTCATGTAGAAGATGACTCTATTATACATATATCTACACTTCAGTGCTCCAGAGAAATTTGGTATCAAAAGAACTCCTAGAATTCCTAATAGCCTTAACTTGTCCAGCAAAGCAGGTCTACAACTGCCATTACAATTCCTCTTAGGGTCAGAACTGATTTTAATTATGAGCATACCTTGACCAGCCTTTTAGGTATGGAAACTATAGCACTTAAAGCATGATCTGGAAGAAGACGGCATTCAAAGAGAGAGTTAAACCCAGCATAAAAGTTAGCTGGAATATTTGGCTAAAAGCAGCATCAAGACTTGCAGAGCAGAGTTGATGGGAAGTAGGGCAGTGGGAATGGTGGAAATGAATGCATGACAAAAGGCTTTAGCCTTTTGAGAGGGAAAGGTAGCCAAGGCCAATCCTGAATGCCAGGGTGGATGGAGATCTTTCCAAGGGAGGGATGCTTCCTTTTCTGGGTAGCAATTTAATCCTTATCTATCAACCCAAATTTTAGTAAAATCTTCTATACATATCCATTGTTGAGTCTGTGATACTTTCTGAGGATAAGCATTCAGGTAATTGGCAAGAGGCTGGTAGAGAAATAAGAAAGATTGACATAGGAAACAAAACATTTATATTTATGTCTGCAGCAAATCTTTTTGCATGTTTATTATTTGTATAGCATTGCAGACCCAGTAGTGAATAAAATAGCAAATTCTTGGCCCCTAAAAGGAATTTGCGTGGAGAAGGACCGAAAATGAACTCCTTGGATCAATTATCTAATAATGCTGTGGATGAAAACAAAACAAAGCTTGGAGAATTGGAGTTGGGACGTGGAGAGGGATACAATTTAAACAAGATGGTCAGAGTAGGCTTCACAGAGTAGATAACATTAGAGCAGACTTGAAGAGAGTGTGGGAGTGAGCCACACTGATACTTGAGAGGAGAGCATTTCAGGCAAAGAGAACAGGAAATGTAACCCCCTGAAACAAGATGTGCTGGCAGAGCAGCAAGACATCAGAGTGGTTGTAGTAGAAGGAAGAAGATGAATGCAGAGCACTCATGGGCAGTTTATGCAGAATTTTCTAGGTCATTATAAGGATTTGAACTTTTACTCTAAATGAATTGGGGAGCTATTAGAGAGTTTTGAGCAGAAAAGTAGCATGATCTGCATTATGATTTAATAGGATTGCTCTGTCTGTGTTGTTGAGACTCTACAGGGGAATTTACAGGGGGCATAAGTAGAAGCAGGGAGATTAACAGAGTTATTGCAATAATCCAAAAGAGAGATGATGACGGCATGTACCAGGAGGCAATGCTGGAATAGATAAGAAGTGCTTGATTCTTGAAGATATATAATTTTAAGATTTATTTTGAAATAATTTTAGGCTTAAAAGTTGCAAAAATATACTAAAGAGTTTACCTATAATCTTCACCAAGATTCCCCCAATATTAATATCTTTCATAAGCATGATGCAATGATCAAAGCTAATGGATTAACAATGATGAAATACTATGAACTAATCTGTAGACCTTACTCAAATTTTACCACTGGTCCCACTAATGTCCTTTTCTGGTCCAGGTTTCAATTCCGAATTCCACAGTCTGTTGTTACATCTTCTTACTCTCCTTCAGTTGGGATGCTTAGTTGTTGCATCTTAGTTGTTGCATCTTCTGAGTCTCTTTCAATTTGGGACAGTTCCCCAGTCTTTCACCGCCTTTCATGACATTAATACATTTGAAAAGTTAGTTGTTTTGTAGAATGTCCCTCCTTTAGTTTGGGTTT